>JBBPBX010061928.1:0-17541 GCA_038048925.1 Garcialebias charrua | reverse complement strand
TCGTAGACCCGCGTCCAGTCTCAGATCCGGAGGGGTTGGCTGCTCCAGTCGGATGGTCCCACATGATGAGAAATCTGTTCATTTGTTTAAAATCAGAAACTGCACTCAGATGCATCATTCCTTGTTGAAGAGTGTTTTGATAAATCATTTCATTAAAATATATAAAATCACCCACAGTTCTCATATTGTATTCAGTTTAAATTGTTTTGAATTTATAATTATAGCTTTTATTCTGAACTTTATCAGTCTACTACTGGAGGATGAACAGGAACATGCATGTTTTTATGTTTTTGTACATGTTAATAATTAACACTAAACTGGTAAGTTGCCAATTAAGAACAATCACTAGGTTTTATTTATGTGCAGTAGAACTCATTAATGGACATTAAACAACAATTATTGAAATAAACAAGGTGAAACTTGGTACAACTGTTTTATTCAAACTAAAGGTAAGCACACGTTCATTTAGCAATGTGTGTTTTCACAGCAACACCAAATGTATTTGAAAAGCAGATTCATCCATCCAGCTTCATCGATCTCCTGGGACTCGGTACCTTACACAGAAAGAGAAAACAAAATGCTTTCAGGGTTTAAAGCAATATTTAACTAATGGATTACGGTAAAAGGAGTTACCAAATTGTAACTTTTCACCACTAACTTTATTAAAGGCAAATCACAGTGGAAAATAAATATCTGACATTTACTGAGAAACGTTAATACTATGACTGAGAAATAATTATAAATAATTTATTTTGTTAACACTAATTTAAGTATGAAAGTCATAGGCTAAATAAATAATGTAGTAATGTGAGAAATATCAGCCATCTTTACTAGCTCATCAGTTAAGCTGAAGCAACGATCTTTAAAGTAGCACAGATTAGCATAGCCGATGTAGCTTTTACTAAAGTACACATGGCTGATATTTACTGTGGCACAAGTTACATTAGCTAAGCTATTCTTTGTTATGTTAAAAATCGGTTATATTTACTGTAGCTCAAGCTACGTAGCTTAGCACGCAGTAAACAACACCGATCTTACTTTAGCAAAGAGCTAGCTTAGCTTAGCTGCTGTAGCTACGAGGGACATCTACGTGTAATCACTTACTCTGCCATTCACCAGAACTGTTATTAACATGAAGACAGCAAGGACGAGCTCTGGACGTCCTTCACAACTCTGTTACTGGATCTTAAGCATCCATCCATGAATTTAAAGCTGCAAATCTGCTCCGTTGTGGACACTCAGAGTAACTTCTTCGTGACAACTTTTTGCCCTTCTCCACCAGGGGGCAATACCGCTTCGTCTGACATGATTTATTCCTACAACACACAACTTGTTGCCCTTCTCCACCAGGGGGCAGTACCGCTTCGTCTGACATGTATTCCCCCAACTCAACTCCAACCACTGCGCCTTGGTCAAGAGTAGCTCTGGTTGCTCGCGTCGGTTTATCCTACTAAAATGGCGGAAATTCCAGAATTCTAGAATTCTAGTCACGTGTCTGGGAACTATGTATTGTTAGTTAGCCTTTTACAACTTTAAGCTAGCGTTCCGCTGCTTTCAGCTAGCACTTTGCTGAAGTTAGTCTTTTACAATGGTTGGTTAGTCTTTTAGAACTTTTAGCTAGCGTTCTGCTGCTTTTAGCTAGCACTTTGCTGCTGTTAGCGTTTTACAGTGGTTGGTTAGCCTTTTAGAACTTTTAGCTAGCATTCTGCTGATTTTAGCTAGCACTATGCTGCTGTTAGCCTTTTACAATGGTTACTTAGCCTTTTACAACTTTTAGCTAGCCTTTGAAAGCTTATAGCTAGCACTTTGCTACCTTTAGCTCCAAGATGCTTATTTGCCACTTTTCTAGCTACTTTTTCTAGCTTGTAGCTACTTTTAGCCTCTAGTCTAGATAGCATTTTGTTCTTTTTAGCTTTTAGTATGCATTTTGTTTTTTGGGCCTTTAATGTTAGACTGATTGGTAACTCTAAATTGTCTCTAGGTGTGAGTGAGAGTTAATGTTTTTTTTTTGTCTCTATGTGTCCCTGTGATGGACTGGAGACCTGTCCAGGGTGTCCCCCGTCCCTCGCTGTTGTTAGCTGGACATGGACACCAGTGACCCAAAAAGGAAGAAGAAGCGGGTAAAGATAATGAATAGATAATCTAGTTTTTGTATTTTAGCTGATGTTCTGCTTCTTCTAGCCTTTATACTAGCCTGGTTAAAACCAGACCCTTGTCCTTCACTTCGCTTTGTACTAGTACGTACAAGCAAGCGAAGTGAAGGACAAGGGTCTGGTTTTAACCAGGCTACCTTTATATTAGTGTTTTGCTACTTTAGCTTTTTAGCTAGCCTTCTGTTTCTTTTAGTTAGCCTACTGCTCATTTTAGCCAGTCTTACAACTTGAAGCTAGTTTTTTGCTGCTTTCAGTCAGTCTTTCACAGCTTTTAGCTAGTCTTTTGCTAATTTCGTTCCCATCGGCTACTTTTAGCCTCCACTCAGTTTCAGCTCTGTTAGCATAGTTTATCCTTCAGCATCCACACAGGTTTCGTTTGTTCTTCCATATGACGAGGCAGCACGTTCACATCTGAGTCCCGCTAATCCTGATTCATTACATAACGACATGCATCAGAGTCCTGTGGCCCCGCCACACACACACAATGACATTTATTCATCAGCAGGGGGTGACGGAGCTGTCAGCTCATTTGTTGACGTGACACTCACCTCTTCAGTGGAGGAGGTCTGTCGGCTGCCTCCCCTGAGGTCAACGCTGCCTGCTGTGAATATTCTCACCGCAGTCCTCGGGTGCTAACTGTTAGCAGACGACGGTTAAAATGTGTCATTAATGTTGCTCTCTGGTGGTCATGAGTCGATTCCTCGTGTCTTCCTGACCCAGCGACAATAAGAACAACTCATATTTAGGTGTGGTGGTGAGCTGAAATATAATCAAACTGACGCTCTGTGCTCTACCGTCGACAAAACACAAACTCACTGTTAGCCTCTGTGTGTCTTTCAGAGGCTTCCGTAGAAACATCTGACAGCAGCAACAGAACGTTTCCGGTTGGTTTTCAAAGTAAAAGCTGCATATAAGTCAGTGACTTTTTTTGGTTATTTATTCATTTTATAAAAATAAATACATAAACACATGTAGCTTATAAGAAATAAAAAATGAAATATAAAATGAAAGGCAGCAGAAAGAAGAAAACAATCTTATTATATCTGCCCCTTTTCAAAACATTCAACATTCAAACAATAAGTATCTGTAAGTAACAAAACAAAATGAATAACTCATCTCAATTTACCAATTCCAACACATTACACATTAAAGCCCCACCGACATGATTTTTTATTTTCATAAAATTGCTCAAAATATATATATTTTATCATTTAAATATGTTCGTTTTTGCAAACAAAATGATAAATCACTTTAATTTTGCTTTAAAAGTGATTTTGAACTTCAAGCCGTGTTTAATCATGGGAAATCCGATTACACACGAACGCACCATCTGTGACGTAACACCGGGCAGAGCTCTGGGCTTGTCACAGTGCGCGGGTATGAGCAGCTCCACATGAAGGTAAGTCTGATACAGCATCAGACCTAAATTAGATCCTGTTGTTTCTTGTTCCATCACCCAAACTATTTTCTGCTTCCCAAAATGAAGACAAATAGCTCAAATCTTCACATAGATTGATAAATTCGTCTGGTTTTAAATTGTCCGCTATTAAAGAGACCAGAGCCCTGTGTTACGTCACAGATGGTGCGTTCGTGTGTAATCGGATTTCCCATGATTAAACACGGCTTGAAGTTCAAAATCACTTTTAAAGCAAAATTAAAGTGATTTATCATTTTGTTTGCAAAAACGAACATATTTAAATGATAAAATATATATATTTTGAACAATTTTATGAATAGTAAAAAAATCATGTCAGTGGACCTTTAAACTACTTCATATATGTCTTCAACAATTCACTTTTGACCATTTTCTTAAACACAAACATTGACATTGCTGTTTTCACATCACACTCAAGTCATTTCACAATCCAACTCCCTGGACTGAGGTAGACCGTCCCTTCAAACTAGTTTTATATTGTGTCTTTACAAATACATCAGTTCCCTTTAGATTGTAACAGCTTGATCTTTTAACAAAATGTGTCTGAATATTTAAAGGTAGTGAGTTGTTATAAGCTTTATAATCACCATTAAAATATGGTAATCCACCAAATCATTAGCCTGGTTAAAACCAGACCCTTGTACTTCACTTCGCCTAGTACAAAGCGAAGTGAAGTACAAGGGTCTGGTTTTAACCAGGCTACCAAATCATGGGACTTCAGTAGTTTCAATTTTTAAAAAAAAACTAGATGGATGACGGTAATGTTTTCTTGCAATAATCCTTACAGCTCTTTTCTGTAATACAAAAATAGGTTTTGTAATAGTTTTACATGCTTTCCCCCAACATCAATTCAATAAATTAAATGTGGAACAATGATTGTGTTATACAACAAATGCAAAGCTTTGTCATTTAATAGGTCCTTGACTTTATAGTACAGCAATGGATTTAGATATTTTCATTTTTACAGAATCTATATGTTGTTTCCAAGTCAGTTTGTCATCAATGACAACACCCAAGAACTTGACCTCAATCACTCTATAACCTCACCACCCTCAATTGTAAATGAAACATCTGCAGCGACGTTGTTTTGATTTGGGTTTAATTCCACGTTATTAAGTACCGGTAAACTACTTTTATGTTTTAGTTCTTGTTTCAAATTCATGTTTTTATTTTATTTATTTCAATTGAAAAAGCCCCTTGGATAGGAGTCGAAACGTCTTTTGCAACAAATAAAGTCCAGTTGATCTTGTATTGAACACCTTTTTGATTTTATCATGTCCTGGACGATTGAGAATCTTCACCAGCATATAACTGTTGTGCTAATATTAAATGTGGTAGCTGCAGAAAGTCATCCTCAACACACATTATGAGCACTAACAAACGCAAAATATCTCATGAACTGTTCAGAATTGAGTGACACTTTCAGGAGCTATTGACTGGAAAAACCTACATTTGTTTAACTTGTGGAATTAAATCTCTTAAAAACAAATCTGATTTTTGACTATGTGTGATTTTAGTGTTTAATTTTGTGTTTGATATATTTTTTTATGCTTTAAATATTTTTTTGTTTTCTTTAATTTATTGCCATTGTATTGTATTTTTCAGCATTTTGGTAACAACTGTTAACCTAATGTAAAATGGCTGTGACAGATCACTGCTTAGCACAAAATGACCAAAAATTTGGTTTTGTTGTGGTGAAGTACTCTCAAAGCATCACTTATTTCTTAACACCCTTGAAACTTTGGCATTAAATACTCAATCAACCCTATTACCATATTTCTCATGAACCATAGAACAGACTGAAGTCAGAGTCAGAGTCAGAGAGTCAGAGAGTCTTTATTGTCATTTGCACCGCATGTAGTACATGTGATGAAAACGAAATTATGTACACGGGGTCCCAGTTACATCCAACAACAACTACAAGAGAAACAACAAATGCAAGAGAAAAACAGTAATAACATTCTAGGATTAACTAAGAGAAGCATCAGCTAGTAATACTCTAAGCCCTAATGTAGTAGAAAAACATCGTTATAAACAGCAGCACGAACATGAGTCATTATGAGCAGATGGTCACAGGTGAAACGCAGCAACAAGAAACAGATCAGCATCAACATGATGTGATATTTTGCAGTGTTTATTCTTGTTATTTATTTATTCATGAGTCTGACAGCCTCAGGGTAGAAGCTGTTCCTCAGTCTAGTGGTTCTACATTTGATGCTCCTCAACCTCCGTCCTGAGGGGAGTGGGGCAAAGAGCGAGTGTGCTGGGTGAGTGAGATCCTTCATGATGCAGGTGGCTCTTTTCCTGCACCTGGAGGTGTAAACGTCCGCGATGGTGGGGAGTCTGACTCCAACAGACTTCTGTGCAGCCTTCACCACTCTCTGTAGAGCTTTCCTCTCTTCAACTGTGCAGCCTCCATGCCACACATTGATGCTGGAGCACAGGACGCTCTCCACTGCACACCTGTAGAACGAGGTGAGAACTGGGCTGCTCAGACCAGCACGTCTCAGCCGTCTGAGGAAGTAGAGTCTCTGATGACCTTTCTTGATCAGGCTGGTGGTGTTGTTGCTCCAGCTGAGGTTATCATTCATGTGTACACCCAAGTATTTGTAGCTGGAGACCACTTCCACTGCAGACCCACCTATTTTCAGTGGGGCGTGGGTGTGTTTGTTCCTTCTGAAGTCCACAATCATCTCCTTTGTCTTCTTCACATTCATGTGAAGATTATTCTCTTTGCACCAGCTCTCCAGGTGTTCCACCTCCTGTCTGTAGCTGGACTCATCATTGTTTGTGATGCATCCCACCACAGCTGTATCATCTGCAAACTTAACAATATGACAGCCTGGAAGTGTGGCTGTACAATCATATGTGAGCAGAGTGAACAGAAGGGGGCTCAGCACACATCCTTGGGGAGAGCCAGTGCTGAGGGTTATGGTGGAGGAGGAGAAGTTGTGGATCTTCACGGACTGTGGTCTGTTTGTTAAGAAGTCTAGTATCCAGTTACAAATGAAATGAAACTCATGGAAAATAATCATTATATAAACATCTAAACCCTATTAATTTTAAGAGACAAGACGATTGAAGATATTTATATAATGCATATAACTGTATACTTTTATTTTGAAGTTCCAACCTACGCATTTCCTGTACAGCGTTTAACAAAGTACTGTAACTGGAAAACACATTTCTCTCCATTAGTTCCTGCTCTGTGATCGTCTACATTTCCTGGCTGGACATCATGCTGGACATGACATGAAACACGTGACCTTGTGTCTCTGGCATGCTCTCCCTTTAGAGTCAAATCTTTTTTAATTTTTCATGAATGAAACTTGTGTTGGATGTGATGATGCATTTTGTCCAGGAGATTATTGCTATATTCAAACATTTCTGACAAAATACTGTACAATTAAAAAGTATATATATATATATACATATATACAGTACACATATACATATATACACATATATACATATATATATATACACATATATACATATATATATATACACATATACATACATATATATACATATATACATACATATATACATACATATATATATATACATATTAGGCATATAACGGTTGTAATGGGTTTACCGAACCGTTTCGGTATACCACGTTCGGTTCGGTCCACCTGCGTACCGTTTTGATTATTTTTTCACTCATTAAACGTCATTAACAGGGGAATATATGAACCGCGGAACTAAATTTCCTGGGCGCGTTTCAGCACGGAGCTATTATTGCGCAGCTTTTAGCCGTTAGCATCTTGTGTGGTCTCCTGTTTGGGAACGTTATAGCTTTCTTGTTAAAAGACGAGCGCACACGCAGCTTGTGTGGACTTTGTTTCATGAAGACTCTGCAGCAGCAACACGTCTAACGTGAACGTGCTAGAAACTATGTCATCCGAACGTGAACGAAGAAACAGCAGCTGTATTAAAACTAATGTTTTTTTTCCGTCTTTTACCCAACTAATTGAGGTCCATAAACACACTTGAACACAGACTGTATTCTATAAAAGTAATATCCTTTATTAACAATCCATTAAAACAATCATGAAAACGAGGCTTCATACATATGTTTCTGTCAAAGGAACAGGTAAAAACTAGCCTGGTTAAACCAGACCCTTGTCCTTCACTTCGCTTCGGACTAGGGTCTGGGACTTCGCCATTGAGAAACGATTCTTGCTGGAGGCGTGGCCTCTGCTGAGGAACAAAACCATTGGATCTTAGAAAAAATGAACAGAAAAAGCTTTCTGCTCCCTCCCCCTCAGAGCTCTGCCGAACTTGACATCTGCTCCGCCTCCTGCTGAATTTTCTCTCGCTGCCTGCATATTATGTCAAAATGCCCTCCGAGGTCAGAGATTTTAGGCTTAGTTGAGGTTGGACGCAGCTGGAGAGGACGCTGGCGTGATGTCGCCGCTTCTCCACGCTAAATAGTTAGTTTTACAGTTACTGCAGTTATTTTACTGTTGCTATTTTTTAGACATTTATCTGGACTTATTTTGTTCAGTGGTTTTTTTAATAAGGATTTTACGGACAGCTTAGTTAGCACTTCCTAACCGGAATTTGGGCTGTCAACCTCCTGTCAACTCCAGCACGAACTTGCTTCAAGAACTACGTAGCTGCAATTATTGTTCCACTCACCTGCTGCCTGTCAACCTCCTGTGTCATCTGGACTGTCCTGGATTCTCTTCTGTGCTCCCCTTCAAAATATGCTCATCCAAGTTGCCTCTCACTGCTTCTTGTTTATTTCTCTCGGAGCCGTGGGTCTGCTGCTAGTGGCTAGCTCCGTGCTAGCTTCCCCCGGCTTGGCTGGCGCGATGTTGACATACTCCATTTTGCAGCTGCTTGGACTTAACAGCTGCTCCATTCCTCCTTGTATTTACATCATCAAACAACTGGGACTTTTGCGTAGACCTCACTACATCCACAGAAGCTCTCGAAAGAAAACCATCTATTTTAGGCACACGGGCTTTGACTCGATTGCTACTGTCTGGACTGTCGCACCTCGACGACGTCATCAGAACGCTGCGTCTGTAGTCCCTTGTAGTCCACAGCTCACAAAGTGGCAAGGAAAACGTGGAGTGGACTTCAGTCTGCTGAAACCGGTTCAAAAGGCTCCTACACCAACTGGCATTAAAATAGAACTTTTCAATGTACAATCACTATCCAATAAATCATGTCTAATTCATGATCACATTCTGGAGAAGGACTTGGACCTCATGTGCCTCACAGAAACTTGGCATCAACCAGACGTGTTCAGTTCTCTGAATGAAGCTTGTCCCTCCGGATACAGTTATCTGCAGAGAGCCCGCTGCACTGGCCGCGGTGGTGGTCTGGCTGTAATCTACCGCAGTAATTTAAAATTGTCACATCTGTCTTCTCATAATTTTTCTTCTTTTGAATGTTTGGCCTTCAACTTCAAAGCCCCACTCCTGATGAACGTTATATTGATTTATAGACCTCCCAAACCGCATGTTTCATTTAACTCAGAAATGCATGACCTCCTCACTTTTTTCTGCACCTCCCCTGTAAAAACTATTTTTCTTGGCGATCTAAATATCCACATGGACAATTCCTCTTCCCCTCTGGCTACAGATTTTAAGTCTCAAATTCAAGATCTTTTTATTGAATTTTTTCATTTTTTTTCCAAACAACAACAACAACAAAACAAACAAACAAAAAAAACAACAGTCAATTTGAGCTGCAACGTGTACACCATAATCCACACCAAAGGAGAAAAAAAACAACAACAAACAAAAAACAAAAAAATAATAACATAGAAAATAATCCCTACCCAATCACTGCCAAAAGAAAAGAGAGAAAAATAAATAGAAGGTAAAATAGCCAAGAGACTGCATTAACCTGAGTGAATTATGTTGTCAGAGAGACTGGAACAAATTCAGGAAAGGTCCCCAAACATTCTCAAATTTACCCTCTTTCTGTTGAAGTGTGAATCTGACTTTCTCCAGCTTTAAACAGGACATGATGTCAGCCAACCACTGAGCGTGAGTGGGTGGAGACGGTTCTTTCCACCTAAGCAAAATAGCTCGTCTGGCCAGGAGAGAGGTGAACGATATTACGTGTTGTTGGTTTTTATTTAGGTTTGTCATGCCCTCTACAAGACCAAACAGAGCAATCAGTGGGTCAGGGTTCAGACGTGTATCTAGTACACGTGATAGAGTCTGAAAGATTTCCCGCCAATATTTGTTCAGAGATGGGCAAAACCAAAACATATGGGAGAGAGAGGCTTCAGCATGTTTGCATCTCACACAGTATGGGCTGACATCAGGATACATAGAGGACAGTTTAAGTTTAGAGATGTGAGCTCTGTGCACCACTTTAAATTGTATTAGACAGTGTCTAGCACAGAGAGAGCTGGAGCTCACCAGTTTGAGTATGGAGGCCCAAGAGTCCTCTGAAATAGAGGAGCCGAGATCCTCTTCCCAAGCAGCTTTGACTTTATCTGAGGAAGCACGCTTCAAATCCAATAGTTTACTGTAAATGAATGTGTAAAGGATTATGAGGAGGTCACTATTAATACTGACCTCTTTACCTTAATTAATTTACTTATTCAGATTGAATAGTAATTTCACGGATTCTTTTCTTTTTCAGTTTACCCAATATTTCTGTGATCTTTATGATGGATAAATAAACAAAGCCATTAAGTGACAATGGACATTGACTTAGTTGGTATGCCAGGCGACACTACCATTTATTTAAAATAAATCAACTAAATTAACACCATTACACTTGATTGACATGATTTCACTTTCTTTCAATTTACTACGTCAGCACACTTGAATTATAACAACAGACATAAATACTAGATGTTAAACATATTTAGTCTGAGGGCTCTTTAACTTAATTAGTTTCCAGCTTAGATTGAGAGGGAAAAGAATAGGAGGAGAGATGGTTTAAAGGAAATTATTGTGAGCATGAGACCAAAGTGACACTTCTCATCCGACTTCTGCTAAAATCCAGGTACGTTTGTAAACAGCTCTTTACCTTTTGACGACAGCCCGGTAAGAGAGAAGACCTTGTAGCTTTTCAGATGTACGGGTCCGTGTGGGAACCAGCACCTCTGAGCAGGTTATTCGTTTACGTTTCCAACGTCTCCTGGTTTCCGCATCGACCATCAGAAAATGTGTCAGCTTCAGGCCTCTGACTTCAAGATAAACTTATTCCAGGAAGGAATAAACAAAGTCTTGAGCTTACGCTCGTTCGAAGTGGATTCATAACGGCATGTTATACAATCCTTAGCTGAATGACTGTCCTTGGCGGGTGACAGGTATTCATTCAGCTCTTTGGGACGTCTTCATGTCTTTGAAGCGCCCAGCAAACTCCGGAACCTTCTCGTTCCTTTCAAACTCTTGCAGACTCTTGCCGACTCCCCAGTTCCAGCCACAGCTTAGAACTTAAAGAAGGATCAAAAAGAGGAGTGAGGCTTGTCTCTTTTTCATTGGTCCATGGACCAGTCCAGCAGTTCACTTGTGTTATCGCGACCCAAGGTTACAGCCAGCAGCAGAGGGAAATTGTTTAGGAAAAGACAGCAAGCTGGAGCCCTTTTCATGAAAAACAACAGATTAACTGTCTTCTGACTTTCTAAACAAAACCGTCCGGTCTCTGTGACCCGAGACTTCACCTTTAACACAGCAGTGAACACCGTTTAACTCTTACAGAATAACACAGCTTAAAAGCACACATCATGAAAATGACAAAAGTTATTCTTTTGATCACATCAGCCTAAAATCAAAGATAGAAATAGTCTCTTTTGGTGACTATGTTCTCAGATTACAGCTACTGGAATGATTTTGTGGTAAATGTCTTGCTTTACTGAGAGGTCAGTAAAGGTCATCACTGGACAGTTCAAAAACCTTAGTTTGACCCTGGGTAGGTCCACTACAAATGAAATGGACTGTTTTTTATTTGGGTCTAAAGAAAGAATAGTGTCAACAATACTGCTATCAGTTGAAATGGAGAGGTTGGACAAATGAAGAGTAATAAAGTGCCGTATTTGGAGATACCGAAAAAAATGGGACTGGGGAAGACTAAATTTTTCACATAGTTGTTGAAATGAAGCTAAAGTATTATTGAGAAACAAGTCATTGAAGCGTACTATACCCCTTCTTTGCCATTCTTTAAAAACAGAGTCCTGAGATGAGGGTTTAAAAAGTTGGTTAGACATAATAGGACTATAAAGAGAGAGACTAGAGAAATCAAAATATTTACGAAATTGTGCCCAGATTTTTAGTGAGTGTTTTATAACTGGATTTGTAACAGTTGTAAGTGGTGGAAGCGGGAGTGAGGATCCCAAGAAAGCCACGGATGACCATTTCCCAGAACACTGTGACTCCATCTCTACCCAGTCAGGGCTGTCAGGCCTGTTGTAATAGAATGACCAGAATGCTAGACAGTGCAAGTTTGCTGCCCAATAATAAAGGCGGAAATTTGGAAGGGCAAGACCGCCTGCGGCCTTAGTTTTTTGGAGAAGTGTCTTATTTAAGCGTGGACGCTTTCCTTGCCACAGATATGATGAAATGATGGAATCTAACTGAACAAAAAATGAACCAGGGATAAAAACAGGAATATTTTGAAAAAGATATAAAAACTTAGGTAAAGTGACCATCTTGACTGAGTTAATACGGCCTATGAGGGAAATGGAAAGCGGTGACCATCGGGATAATGCCTGCTTTGTCTGATTCAACAGAGAGACAAAGTTTTCTTGATATAAATCTTTATACCTCCTCGTAACTGTAACACCCAGGTAAGAGAATTTTGTCTTCTCAATTTTAAGAGGCCATTTACCATAGTCAAGAGTCTGCGCCAGGGTATTGACAGGGAAAATTACACTTTTACTCAGGTTTAATTTGTAACCAGAATTTATTCCAAATTCCTCAAGTAATGATAAAACGGAGGGCAGCGTGTCAGTCGGATGAGAAATGAAAAGTAAAAGGTCATCAGCATAAAGGGAGACCTTGTGCTCCATATCGCCTCTCCAGATTCCTGAAATTGTGTCACAGGACCGCAAAGCAGTGGCAAGAGGTTCAATTGCCAGGTCAAAAAGTAGAGGGCTCAGTGGGCATCCCTGGCGAGTTCCTCGATGTAGACTGAAGGGTTTGGATATCTGAGAGTTGGTACGAATGGTTGCGGTGGGATGTGAATAAATTAGTTGCACCCATGTAATGAAATTGGGGCCAAAACCAAATTTGTCAAGAACATTAAACAAGTAGTCCCATTCAACCCGATCAAATGCTTTCTCCGCATCAAGGGAAATCACACACTCAGGAACAGTATCCGAAGGAGAGTAAATAATGTCCAAAAGGCGTCTGACATTAAAAAAGGAGTGCCTGCCTTTAATGAATCCAGTCTGGTCTTTTGATATGATGAAAGGAAGGATCTTTTCCAACCTTTGAGCAAGAACTTTGGCTAAAATTTTGGCGTCTGTATTTAAAAGGGAGATTGGTCGATAAGAGGAACAGTGAGTTGGGTCTTTTCCTTTCTTTGCAATGAGGGTAATGCAGGCCTCTAAGAAAGATTTCGGAAGGGATCCTTGGTCAAATGACTCTAAGAGAACCGAGTGTAGGAGTGGGGAAAGTAATGAAGAAAATTTCTTAAAAAATTCAGCGGGGAAGCCGTCAGGACCCGGACATTTGCCCGACTGCATTACCGATACAGCTGACACAATTTCTGTCAGGGATATTGGGATCTCCAGTGCATCTTTCAGGTTGGGTGTGAGTTTTGGCATATTGGTCTTTTCGAAGAACTGAGAAGATAAATTCTTGTTGGTTTGGGATTCTGAAGTATATAAATGGGAATAAAAGTCCTTAAATGCTCTGTTAATTTGTAAATGATCTAGAGTTGTGGTGCCGTTCTCTAATTGGATCTTTTTTTTTAATACTTTAATTTTTATTATTTTTTTGCAAAATCAACTAAATACATGTACAAATCAAACCACTGTGAAAAACAAAAACTCACAAAATAAAATAAATCAGAACCAGAACCAAAACAAAACAAAAACAGAAAACAACAACAATCCGGATTTTTTTTTCTAACATCATTTTACAAGTATTCATTCATCAAACAGCTGTATTTACATTGTTGTGTGTGCCACATCGAAATTGGGTCCATTTCTCCCATTGTTTATCATATTTAAGACCTTTCAGTCTAAGATTATTTGTGATTTTTTCCATTATTGAAATTTCCTCCACAATCCTCATCCACTCTTCTTGGTTAGGTGGATCTGGCTTCAACCATCTTTTTGTTATTGCCTTTTTACTAGCAGCCAGGATTACCTTTGTCAAAAACATATCTTCCTTCCTCACTACATCCATTATATTCCCCAAGTACATTACTAGACATGTATTTGGAATTGCATAACCCAAAATTTTAGACAATGTTGACCTTACTTGTTTCCAGTATCCAGTTATTTTTGTACAACTCCAAAAAATATGTGAGTGATTGGCTTCTATTTCTCCACATAGTCTCCAACATTCTTGTAATGTAGAAGTCTGTTTGCTTTTAATTTTAGGTGTTATAAAAAACCTTGTTAGATTTTTCCAACAAAACTCCCTCCATGAGAGTGAATTTGTTGTACTTTGCTGAATTTTACACATTTGGAACCATTCTTCATCTTGTATAATAATCTTCAGTTCTGTTTCCCATTTCTTTTTAAGATACAGTGTTGTTTCCTCTCTACATTCCCCCAAAGAATTATAAAAAGCCGAGATGGGTTTGACTTTTTTTTGTAAATACGAGTCTATCACTACTCCAATGACACCATAATTTGTGTTGATTAATTTTTGTTTAATTTGCTTTGTGTAGTAGTCTCTTATTTGTAAATACCTAAAAAAGTCTCTATCTTCTAAATCATATTTTAATTTTAATTCTTGAAAACTCATTAATTGTCCATTTTTCAAAAGAGTAAAAATTGTAGTGATTCCTTTTATTTCCCACTGTTTGAATACTTGATCCATTTGTCCTGGTTTAAACTTGGTATCATACCTGAACCATTTCAACAGCAGAGACTTGTCTTTTAATTTATATTTTTCTATAACAGAGTACCATGTTTCTAAAGTGAATTTTAGAATTGTATTCATTTTATCCATGAGAGATGCTGCCAGCAGTTTATCAGATATAAGAATTTGAATTTTATACCCTTGTATTTCTCTTTCGATTTCTTTCCATCTAGATTCATATTCCGGTCTACACCAACAAGCAAGCGGTCTTAGTTGAGCTGCAATAAAGTAATTTTTCAAGTTGGGCAGGGCCATTCCTCCTTTGTTCCTTGGGAGCTGCAAAGTTGCGTATTTTATTCGTGGTTTTTTTCCACTCCATATGAATCTTGAAATCATTTTATCCCACGCTTTGAATCTGCTTTGTGGGACAGGAATTGGAAGTGACTGAAACAAATACATCAGTCTGGGAAGAATATTCATTTTAATCATTTGTATTCGAGAACTAAAATCTGTTGGCAAGGTATACCACCTATCCAAGTCTTTTTTAATATCACCTTCAATTTTGTTATAATTTGCATCAAATGTTGTAGGGAATGTCTTGGTCAAGATTACACCTAAGTATTTAAGAGATTCAGCATTCCACTTCAATTTATATTTTGTTCTGATTTTCTGAGAGGGCAAATAGTTGAATGATAATATTTGTGTCTTAGATATATTTATTCTATAGCCGGAATAATGCTCATATGTTTGAAATAAATCCATTAAATTTGCAAAGCAGAGTTCTGGATTCTGGAGGAAGATCATAACATCGTCAGCAAAAAGTCCTATGCGATGCTCTTCTCCTGCTATTGTAACACCCTGTATGTTTGCACTTTGTCTTACTGCTTGTGCAAGAGGCTCAGCATACAAGGCAAAAAGCAAGGGAGATAACACACACCCCTGCTTAGTTCCCTTTTCAAGCTGTATCCTGTTTGATAAGCTGCCATTTACCTTGATTCTGGCTGTAGGTTTATTATATAGTGTTTTTATGCACTGAACCGAGTCATCCTTAAATCCAAAACGTTTCAACACTTCATACAAAAACGTCCAGCTTACACTGTCAAATGCTTTTTCTTGGTCCAAACTAATTAAAATTGACTTAATTCTATTGTTTTGGACATGGTCAATAATGTGGAGTGTTCTCCTTATATTATCTTGGGTTTGGCGTCCTTTAATGAAACCGGTTTGATCTACATCTATCAAGTCTGGTAGAAAGGTCTCAAGCCTCTTACTGATTATTGAAGTATATATCTTATAATCCACATTCATTAATGATATGGGCCTATAGTTCTTGCATTGTTCCTTATCTCCGCCCTGTTTGGGTAAAATTGTAATAATTGACTCCCTCCATGATGGAGGAGCCATTACATCCTTAAGAGTCCAGTTAAAACATGCATTAAGCAAAGGTTTGAGTTCCTCCTTAAAAACTTTATAGAATTCAGATGGAAACCCATCACTGCCAGGTGATTTGTTTGTTTTTTGTTTACCTATCGCAGCTTCAATCTCTTTATCTGTGATTTTTGACATAATAAGTTTATTCTGAGCTTCCCCAATATTAGGTAGGTCAAGTGTATCGAGGAATTGTCTGATTTCGTCCTTATCTGCTGCTGGATGTTGAGAGTATAGTTTTGTGTAATATTTTTCAAACTCATTCTCTATTTCATTTGGTTTATAATACAAGTGGTTACTATCCCCATCTCTAATTTTACTTACTATCATGGATTCTTGTTGTTTACGCAGCCTCCTTGCCAACAGCTTAGTTGCTTTTGGTCCCAGTTCATAATAGCTTTGTTTAGCAAATCTAGCTTTCTTCTCAATTTCTTCCCCAAGGATCTCATTAATTTCTTTTCTGATTACTTCTATTTGTTTTAGGATTGAATGACTTCCTGTTTGTTTGTGTTCTTCCTCAAGGGATTTAAGTTTTTCTGTTTTATTTTTATATGTAATCATTCTTATACGTTTTTGCGCCGCTGTAAGGGCAATCAACTTTTCCCTCAAAACTGCTTTCAGTGCATCCCAAAGCATGGCTGGATTCACATCTCCTCAAAGCTGGGCACCGCTAATTAAAAAATTAGTTCCACAATTTCTAAAACGCTTATTAATTTTTTTAGGTCCACAATTTCAAATGCACAAAGGCCTTATCAAAATTAGGGGAAGCTAATCTAATCCGCTATTTATATTCAACAATTTGTAGCCAGCAACGTTTTGCAATATCTGCACCACACTGCCAACTACAGGCGTATAAACTAATATACACCTCACCTTGCCCTACTTTTTAACAGCGATTCGCTCCGGGTGTCATCTATTAAAATACAACTTTCACTCAGGGTCCAAAATTTTAAAAGTTGTTTAATGTGTGGAATGCTTTTCGACTGCTTCTTTGTCCTTTTTTTGTTTGTTTATTGTAGATTTTTCATTAAAAATGCATCGATAAACTTATTTTTAACTGTTTTCTGGAAAACTGAAGTGCCCTGCAATGCATTATGGGTATACAGATGACGAAGGTGCTATACAAATAAAGTTTATTGTTTATTATTTAATGATTTATTTTTAAGCCACAAAATGAAAAAGCTGTGAATTTGTGCTTGTTAATTTCTGTGCACATGTCATGTGCATGCATGAAAACCTTGATTTTCTTTGGAAAGAAATAAAGAAGAAATAAAAAAACATTTCCAGACACTATTTTACTGTATTACTGAAAAAACACATCTACTCAAAAATTGTGGTGGCCATGAGTAAATAAACACAATGTGATTAAACAAATATATAAAAATATAAAAAGTATATACACAACAAAATGCCTATAAAACATAAGCTGGTGAAAATTCTCAGTCGTCCAGGACATGATAAAATCAAAAAAGGCGTTCAATACAAGATCAACTGGACTTTATTTGTTGCAGAAAACGTTTCTTTCAATCCAGAATGGCAGCTGTGAGACTGAGAAGAAGTTTTA
>JBBPBX010061927.1:0-18517 GCA_038048925.1 Garcialebias charrua | reverse complement strand
CATATATATATACATATATATATATATACATATATATATATATATATATATATATATATATATATATATATATATATATATATATACTATTTTGCCATATGTTAATACTTTTTTTAGTAGATTTTGTTGATATGCAACCTAATGCGAGTAACTTTACTGAATGAAGAACCTATTTTAACCCATAAATAAACATGACACGCAGATAAATGTTGTTTATGTTAGGTTTCTTCTAACATTAGTTTGTTGACTTATATACTAAAAATATATTGAAGTAGAGACACCTATGATGGCAGCTTGTAGTTTATTTAAAATAAAATAAAAAAGACTTTCCAGAAATGTTGGTGTACAAACATATATAAAAAAAGATTAACATTTAATGATAAAAAAAAACACTATAAAACTGTTAAGAATGTAAATAAATAAATAGAATAAATAAATTACAGTGTAAGTGTACTGTAGTTTCACATACCGTTATGTTGAACCGTAGGGGACAGCTAGCGCCCCCTTCATTTCCGGAATGCAATAGCACCACTTCCGGGACTGACACCGGTCCGCGCTACAGTCTGCAGCGAGGTGTACTTGGCCTGGTGGGCCTGCAATACCAAGGCCACTCGTCCTTGTCCATCCCACCAGGGCCCCTCGGGCCCTGGTTAACGTCAGAGAGTCATCCATAGCCTCATGGGTAGATAAGCGCTCAGCGTCACGATGTTTCGTCGTGGGCATAGGAAAACTACAAGGTAGCGCAGCTGAACAGGTAGCTGAAATTCCTCCTTTTGGACTATGTGCTGGACAAAGAGTCTCCTTGTTAGCCGGGGCTAAACGTGGAGGTACTCGTGAGCCCGCTAGCGGTGCTAAGACGGGCCCTCGAGCAACGTAGCATCGGTAAAAAACACTTAGTTATGCGATGAATTCTACCGTCGATTCGGCCGGACAGGATAGCGAAACAGGCAAAATATGAGAAGGTTAGCTAGCAAGCTAGGCCAAGCATTTTCACATACCTCACGATGGAGTCCTTCGTTGTCCGCTCGTAGCCGCGCTAATCGTGTTAGCAACGCTGTCGTCCGCCCCGTGTTGTCATGGGTGCTCCTGGTTAGCCATGCTAACCGTGGGAGCTAGCCAGATAGCAGCGGGGTTACTCCATTTCCACTCTCCTTTCTCCGGGGTCATCCGCGAGAAAAACTTTGAGTGTCTTTGCGTGTAGCATCCCTGAGCAGACCGGACAGGCCTCGTGGGTGTCCGCTGCTGAAAAAGGGGGTAGCCAGATCCGCTGAAGCAGGTTCGGGAGCCGGAGCTCACAGCCTGCCAGAGTTCCTCGTCCGAGGACGTCCTCTCGCTGAGCTGCTCGAGGCTGCTGGCCTGTTAGCTTCGTTAGCTTAGCAGGTAGCGTGCCTTGCAGTTAGCGTTCGCTAACCGAGCAGTAGAAAAGCAGAAGAGAAAAGGCACGGGAGCTGGGGCTCGCTGGCCTGCTGGTCTTCTTTGAGTTTTGGGTTTTCGCATTACCTTCTCAGGAGCCATGGCTGAGAAGAGTTAAGCCCGTTAGCAGTGCTAACGTTGTCCGGAGACGTCTCCCTCCTCGTGTCGCTTTCGCCGGCTAGCCTGCTACTTGTTAGCAGGGTAGCGGTGTCGCGCAGTCAGCGCCGTCGAGCGAAGCGGTCTGTGGAGAGAGGAGAAGAAAACTTTGGGGTGAAGGAAAAATGTGCCGGACCAGCTTTCGCTAGCCCAGCAGTCCGCAGGAAAATATTCTCTGTACGCTCTGTGTAGGGAGCGAGCTCACCTCTGGTCGAGCGATGAAAATACAGAGAAGATCCGAGAAGAGTGTTTCAGGTTTAAGCGAGGTGAAGGGAATAAGAGAAAGTGGGTTGGGCGTCAGCTGCTTAAGTACCCAGAGGGAGGGGCGCAACGCTGACACCCTTGCCGTAAAGGCGTGAGTGTATTACTTCAGGTAACCACGCGAAGGCGCTGATTCCCATAGCGATATGTTGCACCGAAAGAACATGACTGAAAGGGAACCTCAACATCTGTTAAGCTGGTAAAGTAACAGACATTTCTGTTTTTACCGAGCTTGATAAACAGTGGCAGCCATCTTGAATTTAATTGACTTCAAACATTTACCAGCTGTAGAGATACATCCAATGATGACTTTTTATGGATTGTGAAATATTTTGCTAACAGAGTAGAGTCCAGATGGATAATGGCAAAATTGTCAATAACTTGCACAAGCTCTTAGTGCTCAGAATGTGTTTAATATCTGTGAAATTGCCTCTTGTAGCCATTTTTGTCGGGATTTTTTTAAGTACAGCAGGCAGTGGCAGCCATCTTGAATTGGGTTGACTCACCAAACTAATCTGATGCAGAGGAACATTCAGCGACTACTTAGGTTTCATGAAAAATGTCCCATAGTTCATGAGATATTTTGTGAAAGGAGACAAACACAGAGGCACAAGCAAAGACGGTATAGAGCTTTGGAGCACACGTCACTGTGTGGGCGGGTGTCGGGGGCGTGTCGGGGCGTTCCGGTCTCGACCGCCATGTTTGTTGTCTTCAGAAAAAATAAAAGAAATTCAGGAGATTTCTTCCGTCACGGTTCTGAAAAGCAGGCAAAATAAAGTGGACTGTATCCTAATAAGCTTCTCCCAGGTGAGAAAAAAAAAACTACATGGAAAAAATCGGTATAATTGGAAATGTTGCCCGTTTGAAATAAATAAATAAATGGAGCAGAGACCTGGAGTAATACTTGCCTCCACTGACATTCCCTTCCCAGTCATTTTAGCAGACCTGGTCTGTGTCAGTGTTTACACCACAAATAATTTTTATAATTACAAATCACTGGGAGAGCTGGTCCAATCTATGAACAGCTGGGTAGATGATTTGGACATTTTTAAAGCCCCCAGATTGTAAATACGTTGAAGGTACGTTGTTTTTGGCTCCTTAATTGTACATAAATTATTAATTTACATTTCTTTCAGAATCAAACAACCTTCTGTATGCTAGGAGTATTAAAAACTGAGAACACTTTATTTTTAAAGTATGTTTTTTAACTAAATTACAAAGGTCCAAGTTGAAAATTACCTTATTTTTAATGACTTGAGCATGTCTAATAACATGTAGACTTCAAATCTTGATTAGATTACTATAATCACTATATACAGTATATGTATTAAGATGCATATATATACTGTATATTATAGATTGTCTTTTCATTCACCATTTTAATTGTGTTGTTCACAGGTTCTGCTCTGACTCTGAGCCACCAGAACACCGTGGGTCATGCTGAGTAACAGTGTGTCTACACACAGAAATAAAATGGTGTGTGAATCATCAAAACACCTACATTAAAATACAGCGAGCAGTAAAAAAAATCTTAAAGTTAAAGCATGTGGTTTCATCATAAACACCAACTCCTGAACTTGGAGCATCTCCTGATGGACTCAGTGTGATCGCTGCTGCCTGGAGAAAGTTCCCTCACAGATACAAGACATGCAGCATCCAGCAGCTGGAGGCAGGAGATGAAGTTCACCTGCAGAAGCATCACCCACTCTGCACAGGTGCATAATCAAACCACTGTGACCTTGTGTGGACCACACAGACATGGCTGGACGTCTACAGAAAGCATGAAGCTTCCTAAAGATATTTCTCAGAGCTTGTACTTCAAGGGAGACATAATTATGTAAAACATGCTGTTGACTTATATTTGCACATTTTTGTGTGTTTTCTATAAAATGTATTAACTCACACGTTCATCACATTTACTGGAAATGTTTAATTACATCAAATGTTTACTTCAAAATGGATCTGTTTCATTTCAAATTCAAACAATGACAACAATACGGCAAAGCAATGAAGTCCTGTATAGTACCTGACTTTTTTTGTGTCACCCCTAAGAAATTCTTTGTCTAGCTGTTTTTTATTCAGCTCTGACCTGAGCTCCCTGTTTTCCTGTAAGAGACGATTAATTTCTGCTCTTCTTTGTTCGCACAACTGACATTCTGTTTGTCGCCTTTTTGCTGCTGGTTCATCTTCCTCCTCCCCATCTGCAGCGACAGTGATGTCCTCTCGTGGGGTTTCCACCGCAGACTCCACAACTTGCTCATGCTCCTCTCCAGCAGCCTCCACAAGCTGTGTGTGCTCATCTTCTGCTGCCTCCACCACCTGTTGGTGCTCATCTCCTGCTGCCTCCACCACCTGTTGGTGCTCATCTCCTGCTGCCTCCATCACCTGTTGGTGCTCATCTCCTGCTGCCTCCACCACCTGTTGGTGCTCATCTCCTGCTGCCTCCATCACCTGTTGGTGCTCATCTTCTGCTGCCTCCATCACCTGCTGATGATCATCTCCTGCTGCCTCCATCACCTGTTGGTGCTCATCTCCTGCAGCCTCCACTGCTTGTTGATTTTGCCTTTCCATCACTTCCTTCATCTTCCCCTTGTGCTCCACTGTAACGTCTCTTTAATCGACGAGCATGTCGGTCTGATGTTGACACTTTCACCTCGGAGTGTCCCAAGTGCAGTGTTGGAGCCCAGTCGGGATTTGACTCATCCATCTCATAAGAAGATTTGCCTTGAAGAGAACGCAGATCAGTAATATAATTATTGCCAGAAAACATTACTGTCATCCATCTAGTATATTATTTTTTTAGTTGAAATTACTGAAGTTCCATTAGTAGATTACCTTATTTTAATGGTGATGTATAAATGTCATAACAATGTACTACCCTTAAATATTCAGACACATTTTGTTAAAAGATGAAGCGCTTTAATGTGTAATATGTTGAAATTTGAAAATTGAGATGAGTTACTCATTTTTTGTTACTTATAGATTATTCTTTGAATAGATTGTTTGGAAAAGGGGCAGATATAATAAGATAGTTTCTTCTTTCTGCTGCCTTTCATTTTATATTTTCTTTTTTTTGTCTTTGTTGGGTATTTATTTTGATAAAATGAATAAAGAAATAAATTAATAATAAAAAACAATATGCTACAGTCAATGTGACAACACAATCAACTTTAAACAGTTTATTTTAAAATAACACAGATGTCCGACCTAAACTTGGTTGACCCACTATGCACTGAACTCGACCAAAACATGATACACCTTGACAAAATGGCACAACTCCAGTAAACTGATTTAAAATACTCACCTGAATGGAAATGTCTGGAACAAACAAGCATGTATCTTGTGATGTTGGAGAACGTTACATCAGGACGTCTCACTGCTGATATCCATGCCTCCTTTTTGTTATGGCCGACACAAGCTCGCCCTCGCGTTGTTTCCAGGTAGGGAAACTATAAAACGAGTCCGTTTTCTTATTTTTTTACCTTTTCTGTCGTGTGAACGGACATTGCATCCTATTACACAGCAATTTAGGACCATTGCTAAGCTGTTGAAACCTGATTCGAACAAAATACGAGCAAGGCAGGAAAAATGGCGGATCGACAAAAAACTACAAAAAAAACTACCCACAATGCTGTGCGCGGTGGACCAGTGACGTCACGCTCCAAAGCTCTATTGTTCACTCTTGCCTTGGTGGCAATTTACATCAAATTTAACTCAACGGAATCCAAAGTATGTGAACCAGACATTGAAGTTCACCTTCAAAACTTTACAACCTCTATGTGAGGGGGTGGTGATTCCTTTGTGTGAACACAATCTGAAAGAAGATCTGAGCTAAACTGGAACTGTGCTCCATGTCTGGCCTTGAACCCCACTATTTGTGTGTGTTATCCAGTGAGAGCTAATGAGGGCTGGGAAACAAACACCAGTCTCCTCTGACCCTGCTTCTGGCATGATTACAGTCACAAGCCTTGATTTACCAAGGTTGCAGAACAAAAACTACCAGTTTAGACAAATTGCCCTCACACTTTGCAAAACAAATGATCAGGAAAAGCCACTCTGAAAATAAACTGCAACTCCCCTTTAGCCATTATAACACCGCCGCTACACTTGTAGAAATTTGAAACTGCGGGAACAAATACTTTTGTATTTGACTTTGGAAAAACAACAACATTCAACATTTGTTGTTTGACTCTCACGCTAAAAATGTTACCAAGATCATCTTTTACCACCTGTGTGCTATCACTAAAATTAGGAATATATTGTCCCAAAATCATACAAAAAGTATGGTCTATGCCTTTATTGCCTCTAGGTTAAACTAGTGTTCTTTATAGGTGTTTGAAAAACTCTAAAAAGGTGTTTGTTGTTCCAAAATGCTGACGCCAGGGTTTTAGGGGATATGGGTGTGGGATGCCAGTTGTTTGCCATCTGCAGTTCCTCCTGTGTCAGGCAGGTATTCAAGACCAATTCGGAGGATGAGCTCCAGGACTACTTAAGGCTGCAGTGTTCCTTCAGACGCTGGAAAATTACATATTAACCAGTATGGTGTAAGCCCTTCTGTGTTTCATAGAAAGCATCCCTTCCCACCCAACCCCTTTGTGTCTTTCCAGTATCTGCTCCTTTGTGAAACAAGTCCTGGACTAACCTGAGGCTCCCTGAGTCTCCAAACCGGATCTTGCATTCAAGGAACCTGTTCCCACCTTCCTGCCTTTCTACACACCTGGAATCTCCAACATATATCTCTGTATGGACCTGGAAACTGTAAGAACTTATCTTTCAGAGTTAGTAAACCCAAAATACCTTGGCAACTACTTTTCTGTGATCCCTCCTTAGCAGATCTTCTGCAGAGTCTCTTGTACGTATTTGGATCTCTTGTAAACAAAGCTCACCTTCTTTACATTTTGATTTTGAGTCTACATGTAATTCTTTCAGTTCTTTGCTCTGGTGTTATGAACCCTTTGATGTAGGGGAGTTCATATTTCACCACTGCATCGACTTTTCTGCTCTAGCCCTGTCAGAAAAACAAAAAGTCACAAATCTGGGAGTGATAATGGACCCTTCCATGAAACTCAACAGTCATGTAAAGATGATTGTTAAATCCTGTTTTTTCCAGCTGAGGCGACTGTCTAAGCTGAAGCCCATATTATCCAAAAATAACCTGGAGACAGTAATACATGCATTTAGTACATCTAGGCTTGATTACTGCAATTCATTCCTGTTTGGTATCGGTCAGACCACCATTGCAAGACTATAACTGGTCCAGAACGCAGCAGCCCAATTTTTAACCAGTACAGGCAAAAGAGAGCACATTACACCAGTCTTGGCCTCCCTGCACTGGCTACCAGTTCATCTTCGAATCCAGTTCAAAATTCTCCTGTATGTCTACAAATCGCTGAACAGTCTCGCCCCCCATCTCTCTGATTTGATACACCCATATGTCCCACCACGTGCTCTGAGGTCAGCAGACCAGTTGCTCCTCACAGTTCCTGGAACTCATCTAAAGCGCAGAGATGACAGGACCTTCTCTGTAGCAGGCCCAAGACTTTGGAACGAGTTACTCTTCTCGTCAGACAGGCCCCCTCCCTCTCGGTGTTCATATCCTGTTTAAAAACCCACTGCTATTCCGTTGCTTTTCCTGCTGTTTGTTTGTTTGTACAGCACTTTGGTTGGCCTTGTTGCTGTTTTAAGTGCTTTATAAATAATGGTACGGTATGGTATATTTCTCCAGTTTTAGCTTCTCTTCATTGGCTCCCTGTACTATTCAGAAAATTTAATCTCAATTTTATCGTACAATGTCTCATCAACCAATCTCAATCTTATAGTACTGCTTGTAGTTTTACTGTTAAAAGCAAGGTTAGACAAATAATGTTTGAAAAAAGTTTTATTTGTTGTTGTATGTATTGCATATTAATATTATGGTTAAAACATTGTTTTGTTTTAGTAACTACAGAGAATTGATGAAAAGTTTTTACTATGTATAACTTAGTCGACTTAATTGACTGTAGATTTAGTCGACTAAATGTTTTCATTGATTTGTCAACTAAAATTAGACTAAAACAAAAAAAATTCTGATGACTAAGTAATGACTAAAACTAAATGATGTTTTAGTCACATGACTAAGACTAAAACTAAATTAAAAATAGCTGTCAAAATTAACACTGCTTATAATGGAGATCTTTTAGTTCCATATTTTTCTAAACTGTGCACTTTACTCCCAGACTTCAGGTTTTCCATACTTGTGGTTCCTAGAGGTTATAAAACAGGAGGCAAAACTGTCAGTTTTCAGGCGTCTCTTTTGTGGAACCAATTCCCAGTTTCTGTGCATGAGGCAGACGCTCTGCCTACTTTTAAGTCCAGGCTTAAGACTTTCCTTCTATATAAATACTTTAGTTAGGATTGTCTTGAGTAATTGTGAGCTGACAATTATATTTTTGCAAATATATAATAAAGTACTTTACATATAAAATATAATTATGTGCTTAAAGTTCAAAATTCATCCATCCATCCATCCATCCATCTTCTTCCGCTTATCCGGGGTCGGGTCGCGGGGGTAGCAGCCTAAAGACCGAGATACACTCGAGCGTCCTCACGGTACGCCTATACGCAGCGTACGTACGCTGTGGCAAAAGCGTAGCCCCGCGTAGCCCCTCAGGGCATGTACGCGCAAAAGTATTTTTTTACTACGCATACGCGATCCGCGTGCGCGATACGCGGTGTCTGACCATAAACTTCCCGGCGCCGGACTGTTTTGTATGTTACACAAATGAAATAAATTCCCCTTCTTTATCGCTGATCGGGCCTTTTCTTTTGTTTTTTTGCCTAAAGTCAAGTAACCGCTTCTTCCTCCGTTCACTCGATGATTGAAATGAATGAATTCAGGTCCTACCTGGGTGCACGATGTTTTAAATATTCCCTGGTGGGCTGTGTGCTGCAGGAAAAGCGCTCCCTGTTATTATTTTTATTTCTGAGAGAACTTTTTATAACATATATAGTAGAAACACCGTATCAGAACACCGCAGAAGTCCAGCGAGCTGCTCATGATGAGTTCTCTAGGTTTCACTTTCAGCTGACTTAAAGGCTGTCAATCAATTCAGTAGGCGTGTCAGCAAGTGACCAATCAGCGAGCTCAGTTGAGTCCCCTCCGTGCTCAGCTGCTCATATTACAACAAGGAGAACGTGAGCTGAAGTATAGCAGCAAAAACATACGCACAAAATATGCGCGTATACGCGCGTATACGGAGGACGCTTCAGTGTATCTCGGGCTTAAGTAGGGAGGCCCAGACTTCCCTCTCCCCAGCCACTTGGAGCAGCTCCTCTGGGGGAATCCCAAGGCGTTCCCAGGCCAGCCGAGAAACATAGTCCCTCCAGCGTGTCCTGGGTCTTCCTCTGGGTCTCCTCCCGGTGGGACATGCCCGGAACACCTCACCAGGGAGGCGTCCAGGAGGCATCCTAACCAGATGCCCGAGCCACCTCAACTGGCTCCTCTCGATGTGGAGAAGCAGCGGCTCTACTCCGAGTCCCTCCCGGATGACTGAGCTTCTCACCCTATCTCTAAGGGAGAGTCCAGACACCCTGCGGAGAAAACTCATTTCAGCCGCTTGTATCCGAGATCTTGTTCTTTCGGTCATAACCCAAAGCTCATGACCATAGATGAGGGTGGGAACGTAGATCGATCGGTAAATTGAGAGCTTTGCCTTTTGACTCAGCTCTCTCTTCACCACGACAGACCGGTACAGCGCCCGCTTCACTGCGGACGCTGCACCTATCCGCCTATCGATCTCACGCTCCAGTTTTCCCTCATTCGTGAACAAGATCCCGAGATACTTAAACTCCTCCACTTGGGGCAGGACCTCCTCCCCGACCCGGAGAGGGCATGCTACCCTTTTCCGGCTCAAGACCATGGCCTCGGATTTGGAGGAACTGATCCTCATCCCGGCCGCATCACACTCGGCTGCAAACCGCTCCAGTGAAAGTTGTAAATCACGAACTGATGAAGCCAGTAGGACCACATCATCTGCAAAAAACAGAGAAGCGATTCTAAGGTCACCAAAACGGATCCTCTCAACACCTTGGCTGCGCCTAGAAATTCTGTCCATAAAAGTTATGAACAGAATCGGTGACAAAGGGCAACCTTGGCGGAGTCCAACTCTCACCGGAAACGAGCCTGACTTACTGCCGGCAATGCGGACCAAGCTCTGACACCGGTCGTACAGGGACCTAACAGCCCATATCAATGGGCCAGGGGCCTCATGTACAAAGACTTGCGTGGATTTCTTACTGAAAAGTGCCGCACGGTCAAATCCAGAAATCTGCGTACGCACAAAAAAATCCAGATGTATCAAACTGTGCATACGCCGGTATCCACGCACATTCCTTTTGTACATCACAACCAACGTGGGATTGAGCGCACATGAGAGAGTGGCCGACTCCGCCTTTGACACGCCTCCATATAAATATGCAAATTCATTTAAATATGCCCTGCACGTTAGGAATGTCGTCTTTGCTCTATTGCAAATCATGTCGAAACGTGGAAAAAAGAGGAACTTCACGGACTGTGAACTGGAGACACTTCTGAGTGACGCAGAGAGGCACAGAAAAAGGTTTTGTCTGGCACGCTCAGCGCACAACAAACCGTCCACTTTTAAATGGAAAGTTGACCCATCTGTTTTAACATGCATTGATAGATCAGTGGTTAGTGTGCCTGCCTTTTGTCCCGAAGGTCATGAGTTCGACTCCCGCATGGTACAACGTTTTTTTCTTTTTTTTTGATTCATTCCAGATTTAAAGAACACAAGAAAACTATTTAGAATGAACAACATGAAATGAAGGCAAAAGAGGATTTCTTGTGTTTTTTTTTAAATAGTTTTCTTGTGTTCTTTAAATCTGGAATGAATTAAAAATAAAGACAAACGTTGTTTTCATTCAAATATGCCCTGCAACAGGGGAATGTCGTCTTGTCCCATCATGCATCACGTTCTTCAACTGCTAAAACAGCTAAGAATGAACAAAAAACAAGAATTTAAGCTGTGCAGAACTATTCAGTCTTTCTGTTTGTTATATTTTTTCAGGTTGTATTCTGATTGCGTCCATGTGGATGTAATAATTGTTCATCATGTGTGTTTGGGTGGAAATAACCATGAACAGTTTCCAGAATCACCTGTAGGTGTCGCCAAAGGAACACAAACCACAGAAACGTGCCTACGCCAAGCCTGGAGCTGGCGTGGGAATGCGCACATATCCACGTTCAGTTCTGTTTTGATACATACGGAGTTATGCGTGGATAGTGACGTACGCACGGAATTTGTGCCTACGCACAGTTGATACATGAGGCCCCTGGTACCCCATACTCCCGGAGTACCCCCCACAGAACCCCCCGAGGGACGCGGTCGAATGCCTTCTCCAAGTCCACAAAGCACATGTAAACTGGTTGGGCAAACTCCCACGCACCCTCCAGGACCCTGTTGAGGGTGTAGAGCTGGTCCAGTGTTCCACGACCAGGACGAAAACCACACTGCTCCTCCTGAATCCGAGGTTCGACTATCCGACGGACCCTCCTCTCCAGAACCCCTGAATAGACCTTACCAGGGAGGCTTAAGAGTGTGATCCCCCTATAGTTGGAACACACCCTACGGTCCCCCTTTTTGAATAGGGGAACCACCACCCCAGTCTGCCAATCCAAGGGAACTGCCCCCGATGTCCACGCGATATTGCAGAGTCGCGTAAGCCAACACAACCCTACAACATCCAGAGCCCTAAGGAACTCCGGGCGAATCTCATCCACCCCCGGAGCCTTGCCACCGCGGAGCTTTTTAACCACCTCGGCGACCTCAGCACCAGAGATCGGAGAACCCGACCCAAAGTCCCCAGGCTCCGCTTCCTCAGTGGAAGACGTGCCAGTAGGATTGAGGAGGTCTTCGAAGTATTCCGCCCACCGACTCACAACATCCCGAGTTGAGGTCAGCAGCACGCCACCCCCACCATAAATGGTGTTGGTCGCGTACCTCTTTCCCCCCCTGAGACGCCGGATGGTGGACCAGAATCGCCTCGAAGCCGTACGGAAGTCATTCTCCATGGCCTCTCCGAACTCCTCCCACGCCCGAGTTTTTGCCTCAGCAACCACCCGAGCCGCATGCCGCTTGGACTGCCGGTACCTATCAGCTGCTTCCGGGGTCCCACAAGCCAAAAAGGCCCAATAGGACTCCTTCTTCAGCCTGACAGCATCCCTCACTGCCGGTGTCCACCACCGGGTTCGAGGGTTGCCACCACGACAGGCACCAACAACCTTGCGGCCACAGCTCCGATAAGCTGCCTCGACAATAGAGGCGCGGAACACGGCCCACTCGGACTCCATGTCCCCCGCCTCCCTCGGAACGTGTTCAAAGCTCTCCCGGAGGTGGGAGTTAAAGCTCCGTCTTACGGGAGACTCTGCCAGACGTTCCCAGCAGACCCTCACAATACGTTTGGGTCTGCCAGGTCTGACCGGCATCCTCCCCCACCATCGGAGCCAACTCACCACCAGGTAGTGGTCAGTTGACAGCTCCGCCCCTCTCTTCACCCGAGTGTCCAAGACATGCGGCCGCAGATCAGATGAGACGACAACAAAGTCGATCATCGAACTGCGACCTAGGGTGTCCTGGTGCCAAGAGCACATATGGACACCCTTATGCTTAAACATGGTGTTCGTTATGGACAATCCATGACGAGCACAGAAGTCCAATAACAGAACACCACTCTGGTTCAGATCAGGGGGGCCGTTCCTCCCAACCACACCCCTCCAGGTCTCACTGTCATTGCCCACGTGAGCGTTGAAGTCCCCCAGTAGAACAAGGGAGTCCCCAGGAGGCGCACTCTCCAATACCCCCTCCAAGGACTCCAAAAAGGGTGGGTAGTCTGAGCTGCCGTTTGGTGCATAGGCACAAACAACAGTCAGAGCCCGTCCCCCCACACGTAGGCGAAGGGAGGCTACCCTCTCGTTCACCGGGGTGAACCCCAACGTACAGGCACCAAGATGGGGGGCAACCAGTATGCCCACTCCTGCTCGGCGCCTCTCACCAGGGGCAACTCCAGAGTGGAAGAGTGTCCAACCCCTCTCAAGGAAACTGGTTCCAGAGCCAGAGCCATGCGTTGAGGTGAGTCCGACTATTTCTAGTCGGAAACTCTCAACCTCACACACTAGCTCAGGCTCCTTCCCCACCAGAGAGGTGACATTCCATGTCCCAATGGCCAGCTTCTGTAGCCGAGGATCAGACCGCCAGGGTCCCCGCCCTCGGCCACCACCCATCTCACATTGCACCCGACCCCTTTGGCCCCTCCCACAGGCGGTGAGCCCATGGGAAGGTTCAAAATTCAGTTTAACAGAATTTAACACACACACTGAAATGAAAAGGTGAAGGAAAAAAAACATATCACTGAAGAAATTAAAGCATGTAATTACAGTAGCTTAATTGTACAAATGTCTTTTAAAACTGCCAGAGAGTGAACAAACTCTTCTTTTCAAGCTTAAAAAAAATCCTTTATCCTTAATTTTCTGCTTTACAGAATTTTGTTAACAATACTTGTAAATTTACTCATTAATTAAACTTGTCAGTATTTAAATGCCTGAATGCAGGAAAGTAAACACTGTTCCATTCTCACTATCCATTACTTCTCTGGCATGAGCAGCTGCAGCTTTTATCTTCAAATTAGCCCATTCTGTATGACCGCATTGACCTGTAAACAGTGCTGTAATGTTGAAAAAAAACTGTACAGTACACTACACCTGCAGAGTTTGTATTTATTACCGCCCAAATCAAAGAACTCTTTAACAAGATTAAACTTCTCAATTCTTTTTGCCGTGTTAAATACAGACTTCTTGACTATAAACTCTTTGGGGTGCCTTTGATGTTCTCTGGACATTTTGCAAGAACAAACCCCTTGTCTCTTTCTGTGTATGTTTGTGTTTTGCTAAAGACAAGAAGTCTGTTGCAATTACAAAACACTTTAAATACTACTTAGTTGTTAGTATTTTGCAGTTAATATTACAGACATGTTCTGTCTTTTAAGTTTCTTACCTAATTTCTGATGTTCTGATGTTACAGGCAAAAATAAATCCAACAATATTCATGATGAAAAAGCTACAGGTGATTGTACAAGCAACACAATGTGCAACATGAATAAACAAACAAACAAACAAACAAACAAATCATACTTCACTGTAACACTGTTGTCAAAATCCCAAAGGCGTGCAAAACAATGACCCATCCTTTCTGTGGATGAGGATTTTGGACCTTGGTGTTGCATTTGACAGCCTGTTTTTGTTATTGTTCAACTTAAACATGAGTTGCAAGAACTGTGTTGAGCAATTTTTACAATGGGCAACTAATAGTGGAGACTCCAATGCACCATAAATCCGAAGGAACGCAATTATAATGCGGTAAACTTCCTGATTGTAGGAAATTTACTGTTACATTTCCAAGTTTTGCTAATGAAAAGTTGCTGAAGAATGATGCTGACCTGAAGAAGTTGACATTCCCACCATGCAGTATTTTTACATCTACATTTTTAGCCTGTAATTTTACTTGAGAGCAAATTTCCCACCGTTCTACACAAGTGCTGCAGTTTTTCAGAGGCAAACAGTTTTGAAATGGTTTGGTATTCAAACTATTTTACAAAATTTTGGGCCACCCACTAATTTCTCCAATGTACTGGTTGTTGGAAAAGCTTTTTTTTTTTTTTTTTTTTTTTTTTTTTTTAACAAAAACAATGATACTAAAATCAGCCACAAACATGTTAAACAGCTAAAAGGCCATCAGTAGGAGATGGGAACGCCCTGCAATTTTACCAAAGAAGCAGAAATCTTGAACTAATGATAAACGATAGTTTAGACAAGAAGCCACAAAAACACTGGTTAAAAGCGCCTGGACACAAAAGAAAACCTGTTTTCTTTATTTAGTACATTTGAGCTGCACGGGCTTCTTTTAGTCCGACCTCATTTTGCCTCACACAGAACATGAGACTGTAATTGTTCCTTTCTGTGCTCTAAATTTAGGACTTTAAGCATCCTGCATGTATATTAGATGTTAACAAAACATCCTGTGATGTAAAAAGTGTGGATTATAAGGCTATTTTTAGTTGTTGCAACCAATAATTTACAACCATGGGGGGCCATTTTGGATCACAATGCTCCTGCCAAGATGTTCCTGCTACAGTAGTGTGGGCCTTGCCTCTGCAGAGTATTATTTGTGGCTTGTGTACTATTAGGAGCTCATCAGAAATAACCCCAACACAAGTTAAGTGTCATGCAGCCCCGTGAATCAACAAAAGGGCCATTGTAACGGCACAGTACAGGGTCATCCTGCCAGTGTGCAGCATAATAACCAGCCAAACGACACAAATCAAGAGGCAGAAACCACTTCTGCAGATTAAACTTATAGACAATTTGTCCTTTCAACGATTCCAGTCATCAAGTCAATTTTCCGCACCAGAGGGGGGTGATTCCTTTTGCCAAATTGTACAAAAGTATGTAATTGACCTCGAATAATTTGCACATCTTCCCTTCCTGCCAGGAAAGCGCGCTTACGTTCAAAGGCAGGCCTGAGTCATTCTTCTTCAGTCTGACTTCATCCTCTCCTTTAGTTCAGCTCACAGAAAACTGAGCGGGAATTAAAATGACTGAGTTTTCAAGGCCGGTTACACAACCAGGTGAAATACTTTAAAAAAATAAATAAAACATGTTTTTATTGCCTAAGAGTTGCAAAGTTCAAAGTGTAGAACTTTCTGGTTATTTTCTCGATTTATGTCTTCAGAGTTTCTGTCAGGAAATCTCTTTTATGGATCTCCTGCCGAGGGAAAACCTGTTGCCATGGGGACCGCTGCCTCTCAGATTGTATGTGTGTGCATAAGTCATCTCTGCAGGGCTGAAAAAAAAACTTTTCCGGTTCACACACTCGGACGTTGTAACCAAAGGACCTGCTGAAAGCCACTTTCAGATACTTCCAATTAATTAATGTCTTATAATAGTCTGTTAACGAAGGGTTTTAACAGCTGGACTGATGATGGGACGGCTGCAAAATTACCGTAGTAAAGAACTTAAGATATGGTGCAATAAATAGTTTATTGAGAATGAACAATGTCTTTTGACCTATCTGATACAATGCTAGGGTTTGTGCATGAACTGTGCACATAAAATACTACATGCACATTGCAGAAACAGCTTACAGCTAATATAGTTTTAGCATGTAGCAAAAAGTTACAGCTGTTTAATACTTGTTTGAAGTTTTATCAAACGTTGCACAAGAGAATCATGCACTCATTTCAGTAAACGTTTGAGCTTCAGTACAATCATTTGATCACTTTAAAGATGCAGAAGGTGTCTGCTCAGATTTAAAGCAAAAATGAAGGCACACTGCCACCCAGTGTGAGCAACAGGTTTGTGGAAAACCATCAGACTGTATGAGTCACCGAGAGCTTGCAGGATTAGTCATAAGATTTTCTGAACACTGAACAAATGTGAGGTTTGAAGAAAAAAAACTCTTGTTTCTGTTCTCCTGTCTGCCTGTTCAAAGACTTGTCTTTGTGAATGTGCATTAAGATTAAATATTAACTTTATCAGCCTGCCGTTACCTGTGCAGTGAAAATATGAGGAGCTAGACTCAATAATAGTGTGGAATATTTAGGAATTAAATGAACAAAAATCAAAACAAAAGCTCCTCTTACTCACGTCTTTTGTAAATCTCTGAGTCATTAATTTTTGATGACATCGTCAAAACATGGAGGGAGCAAATGGGCTCCAGCATCTATTCATTTCAAAATGACAGCACTGACCTTTATTTTTTTTTTTTTTATTGTTATCAATGATGGGAAAACAAAGGGCAAATGTCAGGAAAACAATAAAACATTTGAACAATAAGACATTTTATTGAATGTTACAAATAAGTGAACGCATGAGATGTAAAACATTCTGAATAGAAATATTCAACACAACGCATGTCAAATAAAACATTTTAAAATGAATAAAAATGTAAATATAAGCTGAATGTACAAATAACTTTTATAAAAGCACAGATGTAAGCAGGTGAAAGCCCGAGGATGATGCTGCAACACATCTTAAGCTGCACAGAGTCAAACAGAAAGGCCTTAACATCAGCTGAACTCACATATCTATGACGCACAAACGAATCACCCTGTGCACCGTGCTCTCGCTACCTGTGCAGATTTCTGTCAAAGATTATGTCTGCTGCCAACCAACAACCAATAAGTACGAACTGAAGTCACCGCTGACGTGCAGCTTCTGCGTAAGACAACCCAGCTGTTTAAATGTTTTATAGCGTTCCTCCACTGCACTGAGATCACGGGGCGCATTCCAAATAGGTGCAAGTTTTGAAACATTAAACACAAATTAGTTTACATTTTGGTAACCTGTTTGTAAAGCATTAAAAAAAATTAAAAATCTGCATCATTAAATGAACTCGGAAACAAGAATCTTTTCCCTGTTTTGCATATTCTCATGTATGCAAAACAAAATGGTAGGAAATGTTGACAAAAAATACAACCGTTAATTTAAGTAAACATCATTCACAGATAAATGCTGCAATGTTTTGTTAGATCAACTGTAGCATGAAGCTGCACTCATCTAAATATGACCTTTGACCCTTGGGCTTCTTCCAGACTGTTTTCTTTAAAGTTACGTTTGATTACACATTCACTGTCCTTGGACACAGAGTTGGCTAAAGTCACACTTTTTACCTTTTTCCTATGCTCTTAAGAAAAAAAATCATTAATGAAAGTTTGTTTTATTTGATTATAACAGGTGTGAACATTAATAATTCTGATTATTGTTTTCAGTCATTATAATGAAATCATGTGAAATATAAATGTGTTTAGGCTAAATTCATACCCTCATTCCTTAGAGCTTGAAGAGTCCACCAAGGTCACAGAACAGTGTACCAAGGCCCAAAGGTCGACTAAAAGATAGACTAGTCTGCAAAATGAATGGGAAAACATTTCTCTTTGGAGAAACAGGAGGTCACCTGACCCAGATGGTCGATGGGACCACTATAGGAGTCATGACTACCGATCACATGATTGTCACAGACATCAAATCTGCTCACTGTCGTCTTCAAATGATTTATCTCTTTTATGGTGTCTTACTTTTTCATTTTTAAAGGTTAACAGTATAACGATGAGTATTTAATTACGATCAGATTCATGGGAAGATGTTTACTAGTGCACACAGTCTTCTGATCACTCAAGTAATATTAATAGACAGCACTTTGGTTGGCCTCGTTGCTGTTTTAAGTGCTTTATAAATAAAGTAGTATGGAATATTGCTTTAAATGGGCATGTTTTTCTGCATTTTTACATCAAACACTGGTAGCAGTGTTAAACACTCCTGAGTAAATAAATAAATTAATCGCATGATAAATGAAAATTATCGACCTCATTTTCCTTTTTCGGCTTTATCGTTTCTTCGTGTCTCTCTTTCTACCGAAGACACTGGATGACAAAAAGCGCAACTCCGGTGTTCTTCACTGACCCCTCCCTTTCTCTTTTCTCTTTAAAATCTGTTTTAACCATCCAAAATCGTGTTTTTGGATGGTTAAAAGCAACTAAGCTAACAGGCGAGAAAACCTCTGTCTTGTCGAAGCTTCAAAATTAATGGTTGAGATCCGTGCTTTCGTGTAAAAAAAGAAGAAGTTGTTTTTCTCTGCAA
>JBBPBX010061926.1:8985-20975 GCA_038048925.1 Garcialebias charrua | reverse complement strand
GTAAATGCTATTGTGTACCTGAAACCGCCTTTTGCAGCTGGCTCAATAGGACCAGCTAAATCAGTATGAACTAATTCAAGAGCGTTTTCTGCTTTTGCATCAGCTTGTCTGTTTCTGTATTGACAGAATTTACCCAAGATGCAAGTTTCACAGTCTAGGTTCGTTTTATCACCCTTCCCTTTAATCTTCATGCCTTTTACCACTTTTTCTAATTTTAGCAGGTCTTGGAAATTACAGTGGCCTAAAATTTTGTGCCACTCCTGAATGTCATAACAACCTGAAATCACATTACTTTGTTCATCCTCATAATTTTCATCATTTTTATTGTCATTGTCAAATGTGTCTAGATAATAAAGTCTATCATAGACACTAATGTCAAACCTTGTACCGTCCTGGGCGATGAGTTGACTGCATTCTTGGCTGAAGTTGACTGAGGCCCCCCTGGACGTCGCCGCCTTCACAGAAAAGATGTCTTGTGGGTACGTTGGGACGTATAACGCCCGTTTGATCTCCACCTTCCTCCTTCGTCCTTGTGTGTCCCGCAGCCAGACCTCCGCGTCACCTCTCTTCACCGCCACACCGTTCGTCCTCGTCCCGTCAGCGAGCTCAATGAAGTGTTGTCCTGGTTCAAACGTGTCATCCCAGCGTTTGAACCTGTTAACATCAGTGATGATGTGTGAGGTCGCTCCGGTGTCCACCATCAGGCCTCTCTGTTTCCGTCCGCTGATCTGTGCGTCGTTTGTCCTGAATGCGAATGAGTGGTCATCCTCCACTTCATCGGTCGCTTGGTTTACATTTTCCATCTTCTTTCGCCAACAGTTACTCTCTGCATGACGTGGACTCTTACACACACGGCACCACTGTCGCTGTGTTTTATTCTTTGGACACTGCTTTGCTCTGTGTCCCCCCAGTCCACAGCTGTAACAGATGAGCTCCTCGTTTCCTTCTCGTCTTCGCACTGCTCTGCTCCTGTAGCTTCTCAGCTTCACCTTCAGCTCCTTTAGCGTTTGCTGCAGCTGCTGCTTCTCCATGTGCAGCTCATTGAGGGCGTAGGCGCTCCGGCTCAGGTTCTCTTTCTGGGCTTGCTGCTCCAGCTCCAGAGCTCTGCTCTGCTCTTTGGTGGCGTCCCGTTCTGAAGAGATTCTCATGAGCTCGTAGCTCCGTTCGTCTCCGTCGGAGCATAAACTTTGCCAGCGACCTTCCTTGTCCCCCCTGGGCCCATAACCTGTTAACTTCGTCATTTTTGGGCAGGATAGATCGGACAAAGTGACGGCTCAAGATCCAGCTTTTAATTTAGGAGTTTTATTTAAAAGCCATCGGATGCACACAGACTTCCATCCATTCTCATCAACACAGCTGCGTTAATACCACTCCTTAAATAGTCCCTCATTGATGACGTACGTGAGAGCGCACAATACCTCACGTGACTAATCTCAACAAATTTACATAGGCTTATGCAACATTATTCATTTCACTTGGTTTTTTATGTAGGTTGTGATTTTATAAATACTGTAGTTTACCGTTTTCAACTTAAATCAATCAAATTGAATTTTCTGAATACATTACAAGATGATGTAAGCCTTTTTTATTTACAAGATAAGATCATTTATGTCTGCCTATTGCACACAATATTTACTGAAAGAGAGGAATTCTTGGCAGAGGCAACTAACATGTTTTATTAATGAAGATGCTTGTTTTGCAGAGGGAGGGGTAAGAAAATCTTGCACACACTGCTCGGGGGGGCGTGATCGCTCAGCACATTAAAATGTATGATACAAGGGAGTTAGTGGGACATTGTCTATGCGCGGAGAGCAAAGATGAATAAATATTGAAACATTTTTTATGAAATATTAACACAAACACAAACAATGAAAGTAACTGAGGGATTTAGGAGAGGCCAAAAAAACCCACAGGGGATACATTTTCATATGAAGCAAGCTGTGTGAAGTCTTTTAGACGTTCATCGCTAGAAAAAAGTGAAATACTGTACTGTTCAGAAGTATTTTAATAAAACTACTTCACAATGTAAAATACATAATTCTTTGAGATCAGACGTTTCCCTTTGCAATCCTTTAAATGATGCATGTTTGAAGACAGAATGGTGTGAAGATAATCTGTATGAAATATATTAACCTTTGCAATATCTGCTCGCGGTAAATGTATGAAATATTTACCTAAAATATGGTTTGTCAGGAAGACATTAAAAAAAATTCCACTTATAATAGTTTTGATTTGACAGTTGTTCATTTTTCCTGCGACAAAGAATATGCAGAGCTTGTCTCAAGGTCCTTACATTTCTGACATCAATACTCTATTTTTTAGCCTTTTTTATATAAAAGAAACACTTTAACAAAGTAAAAAGCATTTAATTTATGTTTGTGAAAAATGCATCAGAGAAAATACTTCAGTAAACAGGGATGGACAATGTCTGACTGAATGTAAACTCAAAGAGAAGCAACATCTTCAATAGTAGTCGTGTTTCCATCGACTACTAGTCGATGACTACACTGCAAGAAGTAACCCTGTTGCATGTAACATGTTAGGGTTTGAAACTAGAATATGATGCTTCCATCACAAAATAAAATCACTGAATAACTATTGTTGCCTGGACTTCAACAAAAACTTCAACACAAACTTCCCTGCGCCACTCTGTCTCATTTGATGCATCACTATGTGTCTCTTGTAAAAGCAGAACGTCAATGCTTTTATACTTAATGGTTTGGTAAACCAGTGCACGCTTCACAGCCTCTCTAGCTCCGTTGATGTTTAAAGATGCTATTTTAAAAGAATCCATGTTGAGTGAGAGGTTTAAAAGTGGGTACAAAAAGAGTATAAGAAAAATTAAAATGCTGGTGTTCATCATTTGTTCAGAATTGTTTTCTGACTTTGCTCATTATTTTCTTTAATCTGAAAATTTCTTGGTCAGTGAACCCAGTTTCTGTTTTGTGCCTTATGTGATGTCTGGCTGAGTCATAAAACGTTCTCAGGGTTGGAAAGTGACTTTCAACTTTAACTCCTCTCAGTTCTTTTGCCTGTTTGAGGGAAGACAGTAAAGTTTCCACAGGATAACGGGGTTCAGTGCAGTCAGCCCTCATGCCACTGACCCCCACCCGCAGCGGCAGCGGGAGGGGGACCAGCGGCAGCTGACAGAGCCAGCCCGTCCCTGTTTGGTCACATTTTAATCACGTGCCCCTCCTGGCCACATCCAAAACATTTCAGGTTCGCTGAGGTAGCGAATAAAACATATTCAAAATCATCCAGTACATGAAACCTAATGTTAAACTCCCCCCCCCCCCTGCTTGTTTAAGATCATGAACAGTTGTCTCCTGTGTGAGACAATGTGTTTGAGAAGGGGTGATTTATGTCATTGGTTAAATTCTGACACTATCCGTTCACATTTAAAAAAAAAACTTAGGGAGCGGACCCCCCCGAGGCTCCGGGGCCCCAAAAATTCCGGGGCCCAGGGCTGCAGCCCCTGTAAGCCCTGCGAAAATCTGGGCGGGGCCACCACATTGTTCAAGCCAAGAGCCATTGTCAGCACTGGGGGCATAAGCACCCTGAAAAATCAGATTTTAGAATCACCTCTGGTTGTATGTAGGAAAACCATGGGCATAGGCATCTTTTTTTTTTCCTCCCCCGCTGCCACTTCAGAAAATAAGAGCTCCTTCTAAACCAGCATTCCAACAGCCATTTCTTTGCCATTTATGTAGTAGCCACCCCCCACCCCCCAGGTGATCCAGAGGGAAAGATGCTTCTGTATCTCATGCGTAGGAGTCTGCAGCTGCATGCTGCGTCTGCTCTCCCTGCCTGTAGACATGCTGCCATTCATCGCCTCATTACCATGGAGGAGAGGAGCTGAGGGTGGGTGAAGGTAGGCTGCACAGACTGCAATCAGCTTCCTGTTGCTGTTTGTCACGCACCACGTCACACGTTTCAGTTTTTCTATGCTCCATAGCCTCTAGTAATGAGAGTTACCATAAGCTGACAAGTAACATTGAAAAATAAAAACCTGTCCAAGGAGGAAAATGTGAAACATGAACTTGAATGGAAAGGTGAGGCAATATTGATGATTCTACGTGTAACGTCTTGATGCTGTCTGTGAGAACAGCAAAATGTGAAGGTGCAAAATATCCACACAAGATCATGACCATCACATCATTTAGATTATCATCAGGCTGCAGAAAACCTATCTGCAGATCAGTGTTCATTGAACTGAGAACTTGATTGAAGAGATTTTTTGAAAAGGTTATAAACTTATAATACCTTACCTACTGTAGAAGGCTATTTGAATTACCGTATTTTCCAGACTATAAGGCGCACTCAAAATTCTTTAATTTTCAAAAAGTTACAGTGAGTCTTATAATTAGGTGCACCTTATGTATTAATTCTGGTTGTGCTTACTGCACTCGAACCGACTGTATGTGGTTATTGTGAATGAGTTGAATAAAGTTTGACTTATCTGACTGCTTATGTGCCTTTAAGTCCAAAAATCTGGTAATGTTAATTTCTGACCACACTGATGAGTTAAATGTGGATTTCTGCCAACTTAAACAACTCCAGCGTTAAAAAAATTATTGGGAGGTGTGAATACATGTATATAGGATATGTGTGCGTGTGTGTAAAATTTATTTTTTGGTCTCATTTTTCGCGTATGTCTCCGTGTGATGGACTTGCGACCTGTCCAGTGTGCCTGTCGCCTCTCTCACAGCGACTGCTGGATATGGGCACCAGTGACCCCTGTGACCCAAAAAGGAAGAAGCAGATTGATGAATGGTTGGATGCAAACATTTCTTTTAAAAACCTTTATACTGCTGACCGTTTCACAATACCCGTTTTTCTTTTTTCTTTCTTTCCTGGCAGAAATGTTATGAAATACCTGCTGGAAATGCCACCAGTCAGCACCAGAAGTCCCACAGCTACTTGCTGCTGCCACTATTTGCACTTGCAATTAACAGAAGTCTTTGTAAATAGCCGTGTACATGTTTCCATTAACATTTTTTAGACTGGAGTTGTTTTGAGTACAGGTAGTCCTCGAGTTACGATGGAGATCCGTTCCTACGCTACGTCGTAACTCGAATTTCAACGTAAGTCGGAACATACGTCCAGACTGCACCTTATACGTACAGTACTGTATTTTACCAAGCACTTAGCCTATCCTAACACAGTACCCTACATAATTATCAAAAAACACATACATTTGAGAGCCATAATGAAGGGCAAAAAGAGTTAATTTCCTACTCTGGACTGCTGGTGAAGCCTTTCCTCCGTTCCTCCCTCCCTCCTCCAGATTCTCCATTCGTTTACGTTGTAAAACCGCCGTCCATAAAACAGCTACTTTTCCACAGCTGCTGCCTGTCCAGCTTGCTCCAACAAGTTTTGTTTTTTGAATGTCCAGAGGACCAGACTTAGCTTTTTTAGAGAGTACAGGGCAAGCTGTAGCCTCCGCAGCTAAACCGGAAACTGCGTAAATCGGCTTCAAAATAAAAAAATTCAAAATAATATATATTNACATACGTCCAAACTGCACCTTATAGTACAGTACTGTATTTTACCAAGCACTTAGCCTATCCTAACACAGTACCCTACATAATTATCAAAAAACACATACATTTCAGAGCCATAATGAAGGGAAAAAAGAGTTAATTTCCTACTCTGGACTGCTGGTGAAGCCTTTCCTCCGTTCCTCCCTCCCTCCTCCGGATTCTCCATTCGTTTACGTTGTAAAACCGCCGTCCATAAAACAGCTACTTTTCCACAGCTGCTGCCTGTCCAGCTTGGTCCAACAAGTTTTGTTTTGTTTTTTGAATGTCCAGAGGACCAGACTTAGCTTTTTTAGAGAGTGCAGGGCAAGCTGTAGCCTCCGCAGCTAAACCAGAAACTGCCTGAATCGGCTTCAAAATAAAAAAACTCAATATATATATATATTTTTAAATTTATTTATTATTATTTTTTTATGGGAGGTGCGTCGTAACAGCGAAACGTCTTAAGTCGAGGCCGTCGTAAGTCGAGGACTACCTGTATTTGTTTGGAGACTTTAGCTCAATATCTCTAAAATGAGGTTGTTCAAAGAAATATCCAGAACTATCTCTTTCCACATAACCTTACTTCAAAAGATCTGAACTTTAATGGTAAAAATCATGTCCAGGTTTTCCATCAAAACAAGCATTTACAAAAAAAGACAAAACATACGAGTTGTTTTCTTTCTGTGACACCATATTGTTTAATTACATTGCTGTAGATTGGCTTCAGAGATTACCAGCTAAGCATAAAATACAACAAGATGGATTTTCATGTATTGGTGCCTCCCGTGTTCAGCACTATTTAAAGTTTGGCCATAAATTAAGATGTAATGCATTATTCATGACCACATTTCCCCTTTCTCCAGCGACAGAGGGCTGGGTGTTATGCAAAGTAGAGATCTCTCGCTCTCTCTCTTTTTGGCTCCTTCTTTATCTATCCAGCTCTGTCTCCTTTAATGACAGTCTACATTATCGCACTAATGGTTTGAATCAACGTTGCTCTTTATATGCGCACGTCAAAGCCGCAAATTCACACAGGTTGTTGAGGCACATCAAGTGGTCAGACTACACAGTTCCAACAAGTTACACAGAAACTTCAGTGGTTCTGCTTTAAATTACAGTTTTTTGTAGTAACATAGCCCCTTTCATGCCGAAAGGTCAAATTTGTGCATTAAATTCACTGCAAACTTCCTCTTAGCTTGCTTGCAAACTACAGCGTGTTCTCAGACTACTGGTTTTAGTGAAGTCAAGTCCAGCAAAGAATGAGAGATAAACACAGAAATGAAAGATCCCTCACTGTTGAAAGACAGACACAGTGTCGGACAACACTGGTGGTTCTCTCACTGGACATCTAAAGATGGTTAACGTGGAGGGGTGAATGTAACGCTGTGTTCCTCCCAGTGGGGGTCTGGTACAGTGGCTGGAGCAAGGCTGCATTGTTGAAAGGTGGAAGAAAGTGTTGACAGCAATTTCGCCACAGGGTAGGAGCACACACACGGCGCTCCCCAGGTCCCCTGGCCTATACACAACGTCTGATTGCAATAAATTGTGGTGCTGTTTTTAGTACACAAACACACCTCACTGTAAGTTGGGCGACTCAATTGATCATTTTTGAGAGGTAAGAAAAGGCAGAAGGTTTAGGTTTACTGTATTGTCACATACAAATCAACACAAGGTCAACAATGCAATGAAATGCTCAGGACGAGAAGAACAGTCTCGACTCACCATAAAAGAAGAAGAAGAAGAAGAAGAAGAAGAAGAACAAAAACAACAACAACAACAAATAAAGCATGCAACAAAAATACAAAAACAAGGTGCCAAACGGGAAAAAATATATACATCTACAGCAGCACAGCTCTCTTAGCAGCATGGTGCTATTAGCTACGACTGAGCTTTAGGGCCACGCTGAGAAAAAAAAGAAAAAAAATTAAGCTATAAAATTACAAAAATAAAGTCGTAGAATTATGAGAATAAAGTCATACGAGACTATTTTTTCCGAGTCCGATGCATGACGCGACCTGTCAATCAATCCAATAGGCATGTCAGCAAATGACCGAAGCTAAATGCTCCTATAAATGAGTCTCTGGGTCTCTTCAGCCTCTTTCTGGTATATTTATTGAAGACCTCCAAGAGCATTGCACGCACACAGTTTTGCTCACTGAGCGCCATTTTCAAACGACAAAATCGAAAGTCATGATGTAAAGACGTCATGAATCCTAGAAGCAGCATACGAAAGCATAACAGTAGGTGGCAGTAACGGAACACGTTTTGAGTAAGAGCGTCAATAACAATAAAGTTTAACAAACATTCTTCATTTTACCACGGTTAAAATGCTGTAACCCTGCTTCATCGTGTCGGGGTTCGGATAATATTACAACTCTTTTAGCTTCGGATTGGTCATTTGCTGACACGCCTATGGATTGATTGACAGGTTGCATCGTGGATCCGACTCAGACGACTTAATTCTTGTAATTTTATGGCTTTTAATTTTTTTTCTTAGCATGGCCCTAAAGCTCCGTCGTAGTGAGCAGAGTGGTTCTGTTGGCAGCATGGTGATAATAACGACTGCAGACAATGACTGCCCTCTGTCAAAATTTTATTTAGTTTCCTCATCCTCTCATTGTAGTAAACTTACTGCCTCCTCTACATGTAGATTAACACAATTTTATATTGTGCATTCCCATTCATTTATTTTTTGTACTGTACGATTCATAAAACCGCACTACAGAAGCCCAAGCTGTCCATCAAGCACATAATTTTGGCCCGACCAGGCCCAAATTTCAGGTTGGGTTTGGGCCGTAAATCACAACTCTAGCAAAGAGTACCCACCTGACCAAAATGGATGTGTATAATCTTTCAACAATGCAAAAAAAAAAAAAAAACTGAACTTTGTTTTAAGGCCATGTGAAAAAGATTGTTTTTTGAGTAGCTTTCTTATAACAGACAGCAGCCACTGCAATATTAAACTGGAGCTGTACAGAGAAGTTCTTACAAATGAGTCAAGCTATCAGTTATTCTTTATGGACAAAATCTTGCCATCTAAAACTCCAACCTTCAAGTTTCATAGTGGTTTATAAGTGACTGTTTTATAATAATATTTGACAATGTGTCATAGTTGAGCGGGGGATTGTTTACATTGAAAACTGTATTTCTCACCACTTGGATTTAAAACAAAATTGATCTTATCATTCCAGCATTATTACAAAGATGACAAAAAGTCTAGCTCAATTAGACGTGGTTTAAAATGTGCAGACTATGATTTGCTGCTCTGCTTGAACATACAATAAGATTTATGTACTGCCGTATTTTTCGGACTATAAGGCGCACTTAAAATCCTTTAATTTTCTCAGAAATCGACAGTGAGCCTTATAATCAGGTGTGTTAATTCTGGTTGTGCTTTCTGACCTAAAGTTTGACTTATCTGACAGTTTTGTTTCGCTTAATGAGCCTTATAATCCGATGCGCCTTATGTATGAAAACAGACCCGTTCATTGAGTCAAAAGTCAAAGTCAAAGTCAACTTTATTGTCAGAACTGCAATATGTACAGGACATACACAGAATTGAAATTGCGTTTCTCTCAGTCCCTCGGTGCAACAGTAACTATTTAAACATTGAAACACTGAAACATATAATAATAATAGACATAAGCATAAAATAGTAAAACTGTGACACTGTCCTGAGTTTTTGCATAATGGTATAAGAGTATGAAAATTTACACCAACTCTAAAACTAAAACTAGAACACTAAACATTTAATGAACATAATACTGTCCTGAGTTTTTGCATACTAGTATAAAAAAGTATAAAGAGTATAACTATAAAATAAACTAAAGGTTCTAGCATTGACATTTGCAAAGTGGCAAAGCAGCATATGATATTGATATTGTGCCTCATAGTCCGAAAAATATGATGTGATGGATGCTTACTTTTTAACTCAGTGGTTCTACTTGTAGCCTGATAAGCATCATAATTTCACACTCAGTGCATCTTTCATGAGCTTAAGTCAAAAACATTTTGTAATATTGAGTTGTTGTTTTTTTTTTTTGTTTCTGCCCAGCAGAAAAACTTTTCTTTGGGCTCAAAAATTCATTTGACCTGAATAGGAATCTCAACTGAGAGAACACATGTTTTTCTCAACTTATACACATTATAATGTACTGTACTTTGTATAAAATAGCTATTTAAATACAAAGGGAATATAATTTTAAAGAGAACAAAAGTGATTCAAATATCTCTGGTCTGATAATGAACAAGCTCTTAAAACACAAAGCACTTTCTTTCACAGACTTTCATTTTACATTCATATTCTCTCTTTTATTATCACTCAGAGTTTTTTTTTAATCCAGAGCTACGCTCACTTAAAGGTTATTACATGAATCCATCGTATGAAAAAAAAAGAAAAGAAAAAAAAAGAAGATGAAGCATGGCCAGTCAAATGGGCTGAGACGTCTCATCTGAGATTCCCTCTCTGTCGAACGGTACACTTATTTTCCGGCGAGAAAATGTTTGCCTCCGATCTCATCCATCTTGCTTATGCAAATGTCTCCCTTAATTTGGTTAGGGTCAGAGTCATGGGGGAGATCGGAGAAAGTACAATCTTGTTTACCTTAATGGGCAATGTTTTCAGCCCGGTTAACCAATTCCAACGCTCATTTAGCCGCACTGCAAGCAGAACTAAAAAAAGTCTAATAAAACTTGATTTTAACCCCATAAAAATATATCTAGTGCTTTTAAATTTCCACAACTGGCCTATATAATTGGCACTAAAATGACTAAATTTCTTTATTGACTTCTGCATTTTCAAGCTTATGTGCGTAGAAAGCTATTTGCAGCTGAAGAATTTACTTTAAATAAACCAAGTTGCACAAATAAAGCGATAAGTTAGTGCATAAAACAGTTTGAAGTATCACTTTCTGCACTAATACTAGTCTTATATGCCTCTAATCACATGCAAGGTAATGTGACCCCCCAATGTGGACATAACCATTGAGATGTGAACAATTCCTCCACAGAAAGCAACAATAATGATCCAAAATGGCACAGAGAACAACTGGCCGGGTATAATAATTACAGCTGCCACTGACCCTTGTGCGATGGTTGAGCACAGTGAGAGTGCACATGAGAATAATTGTTGCCAGCTGATTCCAGTCAGCTCGCAGTGAATGTCCGCTCGCTGCAGTACACAGCTCTCCTTTTCTCCTCATTTCTCCGGGAGCTTTTGTCAAAAACACAAGACTAATTGTTCTTTTTCTTCAACTCTGCCATTTTCGCTTCAGGTCAGTTGTCAGTGATTTCACATTTGCAAATGTGTAGTCCGGAGCAGACGTCTTTGATGGTACAGCTGCAGCAAATGAATACATTATTTTCACAACTTCACGATGGAACGAGTTTCCGTATGACTAAAGAAACTCCAGCTCAACGACAACCATAATAGTATTTTCCTTTCATGCTAAAATTTTGTTTAAAATTTATTAACAGAAATATTAGATTATTAACGCTCAAGAGTTCACAATCGGCCGCATGATGGAGACGACTCTCAGCGACTACCACACCATATCTGCAGAAATGACAGAGTTAGAGCCACTTTTTGTGTTTTCCAAAGCCAATTAGCTGCTGTAGACATCTTGAAATCAACTGACTCCAAAAGTTTGAAATACTTAAAAAAATATTGTTTTAAAATCGTTTTGGTTGTTCATGAGATATTTTGTCTGGCAGAAGGTTTCAGACCTAGAATGCAGACAGAAATGGAAAAGTTAAATGTATAGGGTTAACCCTAATAATAATAATAATAATGAATTCAATTCATAACGTACTTTTCATTACTGAAAATCTCAAAGTGCTACACATATATTGAATGCTACACACATTCATAAACCGGTGGCGGCAGACTACCATGCAAGGTGCTTTCCAGTCCTACCGGGAGCAACTCAGGGTTAAGTGTCTTGCCCAAGGACACAACGACACATGGTGCGGGTCCCGGGAGTCGAACCGCCAACTTTCCGATCGGGAGACGACTGCCATTACCACTACGCCACGGCCGCCCCTCGACTCACGACGGCCTCGACTTATGACGTTTCGGGGTTACGAACGCACCTCCCATTAAAAAAAATATATATATATTAAAGCCGAGTTCCGAGTTCCTTCTGGTTTTGACAGAAGCAGTAGCTTGACAGCGGAAAAACACAGAAAGACCCGCTCTGGACGGAGCTTCATGGCAGAATCAGCAAAGCAGTGAACAGTACAGGCGGAAATTAAACCCTCTGGACAGAGGTTGATGGCAGGTTTTACGTCGTAAACAAATATTGGATGGACGGACGGAGGTAGGCCACGTACAGCAAGCTACTGTAGTTAGCCAGCTAGCTCCCTTTATGTGAATGGAGCCTAGGTAGGAGGGAGACATTCAACTTGTTCCTTCATCTTCAAAAACTGTGTTAGGATAGGCTAAGTGCTTAGTAACAGTTCAGTACTGTA
>JBBPBX010061925.1:0-20975 GCA_038048925.1 Garcialebias charrua | reverse complement strand
GGTTGGGGTTGCTGATGTAACACATCAGGCACTTTCACAAACAGTTCCACAAAATGGCAGTAAAGACAAGTTTTATGTTTAAGCTGCCTCTAACTGTTCATGAATCACTTATCAAGTCGGACACAATTCATATATACCGGTATGTGAGCTCTCTCAAAGTGAGCTTCCCAAGACGGAGTGGAGTGGATCAGAACTCGGCTGTGGTGATGGGAAGCGCGCGCCACACATTAAATGTGTGATGAGTTAAGGCCCCGGTATAGCTCTGTGTATGGCAGTACACCGCTGTACGCCGTCCGTACGCAGAGGCACAAGCGTAGCCCCGCAGGGCATGTACGCACCAAGCTCAAATTTTACAACCGCGTACGCAAGCACGTTGTCTCACAATAAACCGCCCGCCGCCGGACTGTTTTGTATGAGACACAAATGTATTAAATCCCCCTTCTTCATCCCTGATCTGGACTTTTTTTTTTTTTGCCAAAAGTCAAGTGATCACTTCCTCCTCCGTTGACTCCATGACTGAAATGATGAGGAAATGAATGAATTTGTCACGAGCGAACTAAACTCATGTCCAACGTGGTTGCGCGAGGTTCTAAATATTTCCTGATGTTCTGGTGTGCTGGACCAGCGCTCCCTGTTTTTATTTTATTTTTTAGAACTTTTTATTAACATATAAACACAGAACACCGCTGCGGCAGAAGCTATGTGAAGTGCATTTTTTCCCCCACCCGACCTGTCAATCAATTCAGTAGGCGTGTCAGCAAATGACCAATCAGCGACTTCAATTTGTCCCGTAGGTAAACGCTCAGCCCTGCTGTTGCTCAAAGGACGTCAAGAATTTGGAGCGAAAGCGCTGGAGCCTCACGCAGAGCTATACTGTGAACTGCCTGCGCACAGCATGCGCGCGTAGAGCTGTGTTCGGCAAAACGCAGAGCTATACTGGGGCCTTTATTTTCAGAGCCCATGGAAAACGAGACAAATTTAAGCTGCAAGCAGCATTGAGGCCTTCGCAGCTTAGCGCCGCTCCGGCCTTATTGCGGCGACCGCGCGAGCTCCAGCTCGTCCGCTCGGTCGGCACCTCGAACGCTCTCATGCCCATCCCACACCCGTTTGTCAAGAACAGTTAGCGGATAACAACAATATATATGTTTAGAAGTGTTGACAGATGACACACAGTAAATGTGGAACAGATCGGATGATCTAGCAATGAGATGTAACGCCAAATTTACACTACATGCGGTCCGTCTCCGCCCCGCTCCGCAGGTCGCAGCTGAGCGAGTCCAATTTCCACTACCTCCGCTCCGCTCAGGTCCGCCTGGATGCGCCGCTCCGAGACGCATGCGCGGGAATTGCGAGATCGCGCGATAAATCAAGTGATAAATAAGTAAGTCAGAACAAAACAATTCATTCGGTGGAAGAAGGAGAACAACAGTAGAGACTGCTGCCTTGATCTTCTCTCGTAAATGAGCGACAGGACATGGTTTGAGCAACAGGAAGTGATGTATTACATTTCAGAATAAAATACTTTATTTATTTATTTATTTCTTGTATTGCGTTTGTAGGCGTAGTCATAAATGATAGTTTGACAGCATTTTTGTACAAATAAATCCGTATAGAGCTAGGATTAAGTCCGCCCGTGGTGATTTTATTTTGTAAATACGGAAGTTGTGCTCGTTCCTTTTCCTGTTGGTGCGACGTAATCTTCAAAAGTTGACTCCGGCACAGCTCCGGCGTCCGGCAGAAATAGAAATATTTCTAATTTTGACGGACTGCCGTCCGCTCGGCGCAGCTCGCCGCCGCAGTGCGGAGCCAGTGTAAATTCTGTCATTGATTATAATGGGTGCGTATTTGCTGCGGAGGTCGGACCGGAGCGGGTCGGAGCCGGAACGCATGTAGTGTAAATTTGGGGTAACAGTTTGAAAAATAATGTAGGGGCACACTGGAGTTGACTCTTAAACCACAATATCAATGTGTGTAGAAGTGATCACTGATGAAGAACAATAAATCTTGTCCAGATTGGATAATGTATCACTGAGATATAACTATAGAAATAATGTAATGGGCGCACTGGAGTCGAAATTTACACAACAATATCAATGTGTTTAGAACTGTTCCCTGATGACGCACAATAAATCTGGTACATATCAGATGATGTGTCACTGAGATCTAACAGTTTGAATAATCTAGGGGGCGCACTTGAGTCAATGTTAGCCCACCATATCAATGTGTCCAAAAGGGCTCACTGATGATGCACAATAAATCTGGTTCAGATCGGATGATGTATCACTGAGATATAACTATAAAAATAATGTAGGGGGCGCAATGGAGTCAAAATGTATACAACAATATCAATGCGTTTAGAATTGCTCCTTGATGATGTACAATAAATCTGGTACAGATCGGATGATGTATCACTGAGATCTAACAGTTTGAATAATCTATGGGGCACTCTGGAGTCATATGTTAAACCACAATATCAAAGTGTCCACAAGTGCTCACTGATGATGCACAATAAATCTGGTTCAGATCGGATGATGTCTCACTGAGATATAACAGTTTGAATAATCTAGGGGGCGCTCTGGAGTCATATGTTAAACCACAATATCAATGTGTCCACAAGGTCTCACTGATGATGCACAATAAATCTGGTTCAGATCGGATGATGTATCACTGAGATATAACTATAGAAATAATGTAGGGGGCGCAATGGAGTCAAAATTTACACAACAATATCAATGTGTGTAGAAGTGCTCACTAATGAAGCACAATAAATCTCGTGCAGATCGGATGATGTATCACTGAGATATAACTGTAGTAATAATATAGGGGCGCTGTGGTGGGTATTGGTCACTTATCATGGAAGCCTGTTGAAGTGGTGAATAATGATTGATCGTAGTGATTTTGGTGCACTTCGGTTCAATTCTGTGGAATTTAGAGCCAAACGTATGGCGACGGCGTCATTTCTGAGATGGTCACGCTGCCACGCCCCCATCCTTCATTGAAAACTTTTAGTGCTTTAAAGTAAGTCAGAGCAACTTGTTATACGTATTCTAACCAAGGATCATCCTGATTAGTTCAAGGGTGTCAGAGAGGGAGCCTTCCAATAAAAAAGTAACTTCCTGTTCTGAGGGGGCGGGGCTTTGATGATGTCACAACATGACACAGAGGATCATTGGGCATCCAACAGGGATGACTCATGCCAAGTTTGGTACATTTCGGTCTTTCAATGTGAAAGTTATAGCGGTTTGAAATTTATGGCGTGAAGCGCAAGTTTGAGGCCTGGCCACGCCCCTTTAGCATAAATGAAAACAAAAGCTTTTCATAACTTTTACTGTCCAATGTGTTACGGGCATATTAACCAAGTTTGAAGGCAATCCTTCAAAATCCCTAAGAGGAGTTTGTTCAAATACGCAATTCAAAATGTCAGAAAATGACCCTTTGACCCAAAATGACCGACTTCCTGTTTGTTTTGGACCAGTGTTCCAAGAGAATTTTTCGTAGATCCTGAGAAGATACATATATTCACCGAGTTTCAGAATTATCGGACCAAAAATGGCTTGGGGCTGATGTTTTAAAATATTCTAGGGGGCGCTATGGAGGCTATTGGCTAATTAGCATAGAATCCTGTTCAAGGGGTGGGCAATGATCGATCATACTGATTTTGTTACTCCTCGGATCAAATCTGTGGAGTTTAGAACCAAACGTATGGTGATGACGTTACGTCTTACTTTGCCACGCCCACATGCTCGACCCAAAACGATCAGTGCTGGAAAGCTTGTTACACCAACATGTCTTCGGTCACTGGACACAATGTCACGCTGATTAGGTAACAGGGATCCGATATGGACCGTTCAACGTAAAACTTTACACTTCCTGTTGTCAGGGGGCGTGGCTTAAGTGATGTCATGATTTGACCATTCAGTATTGCAGGGGACCGGATGTGCGTCAATCACTGAAGGTTTGATGTATCATGGTACGTTCAGACCGAACGCTTTTTGAGGGGCCAAAAAACGTGAAACGCCTCAAGGTGGACGCACTGCACACACTGGTGTTCAGACCGGAACGAGAATCTGCGGCGACGGTGGCGGCGGGGTGTGGGAGGAGCTAACAAAGCTTAAACTTGCTAAACGTGAAAAGTTTACAATTCAAAACATACCCGATATCCCGACTTCCTCACTGACACTCCGCCAGGCAAGGTCCTTTTTACAAGCCCAAAACCAGAAAAGTTGGCACGTTGTGGATATCGCAAATAAAAACAGAATACAATGACTTGCAAATCTTTTTCAACCTATATTCAATTGAACACACTGCAAAGACCACATACTTAACGTTCGAACTGGTAAACTTTGTTATTTTTTGCAATTATTAGCTCATTTGGAATTTGATGCCTGCAACATGTTTCAAAAAAGCTGGCACAAGTGACAAAGAAGACAGAGAAATTTGAGGAATGCTCATCAAACACTTATTTGGAATATCCCACAGGTGAACATGCAAATTGGGAACAGGTGGGTGCCATGATTGGGTATAAAAGCAGCTTCCTTGACATGCTCAGTCATCCACATAGAAGGATGGGGCGAGGGTCACCACTCTGTGAACAAATGCGTGGGCAAATTGTCGAACAGTTCAAGAACAACTTTTCTCAACGAGCTATTGCAAGGAATTTAGGAATTTCACCATCTACGGTCCGTAATATCATCAAAAGGTTCAGAGAATCTGGAGAAATCACTACACGTAAGGGGCAAGGCCGAAAACCAACATTGAATGCCCGTGACCTTCGATCCCTCAGGCGGTACTGCATCAAAAACCGACATCAGTGTGTAAAAGATATCACCACATGGGCTCAGGAATACTTCAGAAAACCACTGTCAGTAACTACAGTTCGTCGCTACATCTGTAAGTGCAAGTTAAAGCTCTACTATGCAAAGCAAAAGCCATTCATCAACAAGATCCAGAAACGCCGCCGGCTTTGCTGGGCCCGAGCTCATCTGAGATGGACTGATGCAAAGTGGAAAAGTGTTCTGTGGTCTGATGAGTCCACATTTCAAATTGTCTTTGGAAACTGTGGACGTCGTGTCTTACGGACCAAAGAGGAAAAGAACCATCAGGACTGTTATAGGCGCAAAGTTCAAAAGCCAGCATCTGTGATGGTATGGGGGTGCATTAGTGCCCAAGGCATGGGTAACTTACACATCTGTGAAGGCACCATTAATGCTGAAAGGTACATACAGGTTTTGGAGCAACATATGCTGCCATCCAAGCGACGTCTTTTTCATGGACGCCCCAGCTTATTTCAGCAAGACAATGCCAAGCCACATTCTGCACGTGTTACAACAGCGTGGCTTCGTAGCAAAAGAGTGCGGGTCCTCCCCTGGCCTGCCTGCAGTCCAGACCTGTCCCCCATTGAAAATGTGTGGCGCATTATGAAACGTAAAATACGACAACGGAGACCCCGGACTGTTGAACAACTTAAGCTGTACATCAAGCAAGAATGGGGAAGAATTCCACCTGAAAAGCTTCAAAAATTGGTCTCCTCAGTTCCCAAACGTTTACTGAGTGTTGTTAAAAGGAAAGGCGATGTAACACAGTGGTAAATATGTCCCTGTGCCAACTTTTTTGCAATGTGTTGCTGCCATTGAATTCTAAGTTAATGGTTATTTGCAAAACAAAATAAAGTTTCTCCGTTCGAACATTAAATATATTGTCTTTGCATTCTATTCAGTTGAATATGGGTTGAAAAAGATTTGCAAGTCATTGTATTCTGTTTTTATTTGCGATTTGCACAACGTGCCAACTTTTCTGGTTTTGGGCTTGTATTTCTCCTCCATACTTGAACAGGACTTTGCGGGTTGTTTCCGTGTCTCACAAACAATACGTCACACTTGCGCAACAGCCGTCCCCTCGTTACCGCGTCACATAGCTGACTCTCCCTCTCCTCCCCCAACTCTCCCTGATTGGTTGTCAACACGCGTTGAGCGGCGAAAGTTCAGCATGTTCAAGTCGAGCAATGGAGGCTGCCGCGGGCACCGCATGCACGGAAAACGCTCTGCCGCCCCTCCCGCGCCGCTCATTGACTTTGCATGTAAACCGGACGCTCCTGCAGCTCAAAACGTGTTCGGTCTGAACGTACCATCAGACAGTTTTCGTGTAGGAGCTGTAAGCGTTTCGTTTTTCATGGCGAGATGTCCAACTTTGACGTCTGGCCCCGCCCCTTTAACATGCATGAAAACGCACCGTTTTGATAATGTTTGTTCCCCCGTGCCTTATGAAGAAACTGGCCAAGTCTGAACCCGATTGAGCGAAATCCCTAGGAGGAGTTTGTTCAAATGCGGAGGTTGTAAACGGCCAAAAAGGTGTGAAAATTTGGTCATCGTTCCAAAATGGCCGCCTTATCATTTATCGTACAGCGTTGGTGCCAGAGGGTTTTCTGTGCATCTTGGTGAGTTGGACAAGTGTACCAAATTTCACGATTCTACATCAAACTAAGGTCAATGCGGAGGGTATTTTGAAATTTTCTAGGGGGCGCTCTTGAGCCATTTCTGTGGCAATTTTTGCCACGCCCCCAAAATGCGTAATTTTTCACCAGTTCTGATGAGTCAGCCAAATTTGGTGAGTTTTCATATATGATAAAGCCCCCAAAACGCCATTTCATTTGATCTAAGAATAAAAAAAATAAAAAAAGAAACTACAGTACAATTACAATAGGCCTTCGCAGCGCTTAGCTGCTCGGGCCTAATAAACTTAGCTCAGTGATTTTCTTTGTGATGAACTATTTTTGCCACTAAATTCAGAGATGCTGTGCCTCTTTGTCATTCTTCTCACCGTCCTAGTTGCACAGAGCATGCGTCATCATTATATCACACCCTTCAGCCACAAAACTGGCTTTCCTTTTCACGTCAGCTATTTCGGCTCTGTTACTACCATGCTTAGCGGCAACAAGGCACTTCAGCAGGAAACAGGCTTCAATTGGTCTATTTAGTAATCTCACTGAGATGGCTAAAAGGTGTTCCAGCTTTATGTCAACCAAATTTGAGTTTTTATGAAGCAAAACAAGATTTTTGTCATTCTGATTCAGAGTTTGGGTGTAATGTGTGAACTAAAGTTAGTAGAGGTCACAGTGAGGTCATCCATGAAACAGCCAGACAGCTGCTCCTGTTTGTGCGTCAGAGAGTTTCGAGTTCCCACCAATACTCTAATTAAGTGCCATTACCATAACTAAAAGGCAACAAATCAGCTAATCAGGTGGTTGTAAACTGACGGGGTTAGGAGCTTAACTCTTTTTACACCCCCAACACGCACACAAGCTCACACAGGATTGTGGCTAAATTGGCACTGCGGCAATTTTCACTACTGCTTGAACACATTCACAAGCGAGTGAAAATACATATAATTCAGCCAAACCTCTGTTTTACCCGTGAATTACACCCGGCACACAAGGTTTTATGAGCAAAACCATGCAAGAAACGTTACCAGTCCAAACTGCAGCTCATTTGAAACCAAGTGTCTGGACCAGGGGTCTGCAACCTGCGGCTCTGGAGCCACATGTGGCTCTTCGGTCCCTCCGCAGTGGCTCTTTGAAGCTTTTACCAAAACTAACATGAAACAGAATTTTTTTAGGATGTTAAATGCAAAACAAAAATGACTAGTTTTAGCAGTTTTCCTGTAATTTCCTTTGCAAATACTGTATGTGGATACTAGTACTAATACAGTACACAGAGTAAATTATACTCACTTCAATTTTATTTCTTCTAAGTAGAATACTCAATTACTCCACAATTAAATAAATTGCATAAGCATGCAGTTTATTGTTTTACTCTTTTAAAAATTGGCAATATATTTCTTTTTTTCTTTTTTTTTTTCCTTTACAAGGATTCAGTCTTCTGTGATAGACTTGCGACCTGGATATGGGCACCAGTGACCCCCTGCAATTCGAAAAGGAAGAAACAAATAAAGACAATGGATGGAATCCAGTCTTTTCATTTGTCTTAAAATGTAAAAATATCAGTAAATGTTAACAACCATTGGATGTTTTCACACCTACTGGCCAGAAAAATAACCTCTAATAAACTTAAAGTGGCCCACGAGCCACCAGTTGATAATGACAATTGTAGCAGGTATGGTGGCTCTGGACACGTTTAATTTAGTGAACAAAGGGGCAGAAATGGCTCTTTTGATCGTAGGCTGCGGTCCCCTGGTCTAGACAATCCTTTACTTGGGAAAATCAGTGAAACATGTTTTCAGACCCAGCCAACAGACTGTACCCCCACTGCCTACAAAAATGTTTATTGGTGAATGAGAGTAAAAAAATAAAACGTTGCATATACATTTTGCAATCACAGAGGCTTTCTGTTATTTGTGCATGTAAACACTGATGCTATTTTCCATACGAGGAAGGGGCTCCCTTACAACCACTGCAGCTTAGAATTTTAGTTTGGCATCTCCCTGCAAGGCTCAGTGACACAAAACAAACATCAACTGTCTCTGGTACATATTCAAACATATGCATGGATATACAGTTCTCAAATATTTATGCATAAATTGTGAAGCAAACCTCAGAAAGATAAACAAACACTTGCAGGTATGGGTCTAAACGTCTGCAAAGATACGAACTACACTGAGAGTTTTGCTGAAGGCTCGGGTGATCCCGCAAGCAGGAACGACCAATACAGAGAACTGAATATGTTCACGTACAAAAACACGTTTCTCACTCTTCTATGAACTCTTTAGGAGATTCCGTCAACGCATTTCAAATCAACAGCAGCAGAAACTGAATAGGTCTGAGACTCATGAAATTAATGGCTAACATTATTCATCATTTCTTTGAAATTATATATTTTGTGTCTTAGAACACATAGGCTGCAAGAATTAACTTGCAGTGAAATAGTAAAAAAATTAGTTTTAATTGTGTGGCATGATGAAGCTGAAGTATAGCAGCCATCTCTTAGCGAGAAGGTTGCAAGATTGAATCCTGGCATGCGACATTTCAGGGTGGAGTTTGCACATTCTCTCCGTGCACGCGTGGGTTTTCTCAGGTACTCTGGTTTCCTCCCACAGACCAAAAACATGCATGTTAGACTGATTGGTAACTCTAATTTGTCCCTAGGTGTGAGTGAGAGAGTGAATAGTTGTTTGTCTTGTTTGTCTCTATGTGTCCCTGTGATGGACTGGAGACATGTCCAGGGTGTCCTCTGCTTCTCGCACAGTGGTTGCTGGAGATGGGCACCAGCAACCCCAGCGACTTGAAAATAACAAGTGGGAAAAGAAAATCAATGGATGTAATGGATGCTTAATTGTGATAAATCACTGCTCTGTTCTTTCAGCTGCTCTGTTCTTCAGGGGTCGCCACAGCGAGTGAAATATTTGGCAGTTGTTTCACACTGGATGCCCTTCCTGACAACACAACCTGCGCTCAAACCTTCAGCCTCAGAATCACAAAATGCAGGCACTGACCATGGCAGCCTCAAATCACTGCTTTATTATCCATCCATCCATCCATTTTCTTTATCCACTTCTTTCTTTGCGGGTTGTGGGGGTCACTGGTGCCTGTATCCAGCGGTCACTGTGCGAGAGGTGGGGTCTGCTTTATCTTGAACATTATTCTTTTTCTCGCATGTGTCCATCGTCAGTGGTTTGCACAGAGGCAGAAGAACACCTCAGCTCTGTGATCACGTTTCAATGCTATGTTTGCAAAGAACAACTTACATTCTTGGTACAACTCCAATTTGTTACAAGACACGGGTTACAGAAGAGCTTAAAATATATATAAAAAAAAAGAAAAAGAAGCAAGACAAAAAGCAAAAAAAAAGGCACTAGACATTAGAATATTCAAAACTTTACTAAGAGTCCAATTTTTAAAACAAGAAATACAGTACTGTAGTCCCTCATTTATCCCAGGGGTTCTGTACCTTGCACCCCACCACCCCCGGCGATAAGTGAAAAACTACGAAGTAGGGATGCAGTATAGTCCAAGTTCAAGTTTAAGTACAGTAAACTTTATTGTCTTTACTATCTCATGTGGTACATGAGATGGAATGAAATTATGTACAGAATTAGTAATAGTAGTAGTAGTAGCAGGTAGTACTTTATTATAGTATTTACCATTGTAGTAAGTAGTAGTAGTACTGCATAGTAAGTAGTTTATTTTAGTATTTGTATACAGGTACTGTATATATTAAGGTGTTTTTAACCCTTTCCACACTCTTGCAATGTTCCTAACAGTTTTCTAAACTCTTAAACCTTAAAAAATATATAAATTTTATATGGGTACTCATAGGGCTGGACCAATTCAATTCAATTCAGTTTATTTATATAGCGTCAAGTCACAACAGACGCCGTCTCAGGGCACTGAACACAAATATTCATATATAAAACAAGTCATCAGAAATGTTCATATTTAAAAATAATAAGTTAACATCATTTATCCGAGGAGCAGACTGCTTTGAGTTTAACTCCATCGCAGAACTCTCATCTTGACCATAATACGATATCGATATATATCACAATATACGTTTATTCAATAAGGGTGATATGGGTTTTAAGCACATTTTTGATATTTCGATATACATTACTACAGCGTTTCACTGACACATTTATTTTGCTGTTCCAGGCACTGCAGTACAGCACAGCATTGATCTGAGGGAAATGTAGTCCGTGTGGTGATTACAGTACTGCTGGAGGCTGAAAGAAAGAAAACTACAAAATGGCGGCACCTGTCCAAATTATTATTGTTTTTGTCATTAACTTTTTCACATGCAAATGAGTACAGTGATATTACTGTACAGTCCACAATCAAGTTTTTTTTTTAAAGTTCAATATTCTGGATGTCGACAAACCGCGATAGAGCGAGTCTGCGAAAGTCGAACCGCGAAGTAGCGAGGGACTACTGTATATTAAAAAGTCTCTAAATAAGCTGCAGTGATGCAAATTTATTCATGGATTTGCGATGAAATTAATAAAATTGTTTCTGCATGAGTTTATGACCACAAGCCAAACTTCACCTGTCCAATAAGGAAGAAAAAGCCATCCTCGGATCACCAGGTGCTTCTTATTCATTACAAGCTTTAATGTGTCAAAGAAAAGACTTCTGCCCTTCATCTACCTCTTCATTCCAAACACTCCCTCCAGCTCTTCAAAAGGGCCCAAGTGAAATGCTGAAAAGGTTCAAGTCTGGCTGCGGGCTGAAGATCCTGTGTCTGCCTGGGGCACCTGAAGAGGGGTAAACATTTACCGGCAAAGAAAACAAGGGGAGAAGAAAAGCCCTCGAACGCCGGCCTGAGAGCTGCAGGGTCTGCACTGAGTGCTGCTGTAGAGCTCTTGGTGAGTTTGTCGTGTAATTGAGTCAATTGTTGACCCTCCACCACCACCCCCATCCTTCATTCAGCCTAAACTTTTGGAGGAAATACCGGCTGAATAATTAATGTTCTCTCCTTTGCTCTTCATCCATCCATCTTCTGCTCTTCACTTTGCCCCCGTTCTCCACTGTTGTCTTGGAGGATAACTGTGCTGTGAGTAAAAAGGCGGTCATTTAATAAGAAGGGATGGGGGAGGGAGGTGCTGCTGTTCTGGGATCTGCTGAAGCTTCTTTTCAACCCAAATCTTTCTTAGCCCCCAGCCTTCTCTTTTCTCCTGCATTCTCTCCCTTTTTTTTTATTCCTGCTTTTGTTTGTGCCGTGGGATGAATTTTAAGCACTCTACTTTCCATCCCTCCATTTCGGTTCCTCCTCATTTTCTCTTTTAATCAAATGTACCTGTAGCTTTTTTTTCTTTCCTAATCCCTCCTGAAGTTACTGTTTCACCCCAAAACCAAGAAGTAATTATTTAATAACGAAAACAAGCACTTTTTCTTTTAATAGCGAGAAGAAATTAGCTTTTGTCACTCTAGGCTTACAGTAGGTCAAGAACATGACAAAAAGAGGGGGTGATTAGGTGGTGGTGGGGCAACAGGACGCAGAGCAGAGGATTGCATTCGGTTTGTAAAGCGCAATCATTTTTAAATGCCTCCTTTATTCAAGAACACTTTGTTTAAACAAGAGCTCTGCTGTTGTGCTCTGATTGTCACAGCTTATCCCGAGGGACATCCCAGGCCAGGAACACCGTCGTTATTTCAACTTTCACACTTTCTAATTAGCAAGACTAATGCTAACAAATTTGACTAAATAAAGACAATGCATGTTAGCATAAAAGAGCATGTGTGATAGCTCTAAAAACATTAAATACAGTACAAGATGAAGTCCAACGCAGGTGACAAACATGGTTCTTCCTAAAAAGGCAAAAACGGTAACACTTAACAGGCGCTAACAGCTGAAAACATTTACAAGATGACATTTGGAGGGGGTGGGGGTCAGGTGACTGTTTTTATGGCACGTTAGCTTGTCATCTGTGAGACTCTCAAGGTTGGTTTATACTTCTGTCTTACGTCTTTTACCCCCCGTTGTAGGGCTGGGCGATATGGAAAAAATCATATATCACGATATGGACTTTTTTATATCACGATAACGATATATATCAAGATATAAATAAAAAAACTTTGGTCCAAATTTTTCCTGTACACACACACGTGTATGTGTGTACAGGAAAAATTTGGACAAAGTTTTTATTTTATTTTTTATTTTACTACAGATACAGTTACAATTATAAGAATGTGAACAAAAAGAACAAGGAAATTTGGACCAAAGTAGAAACTTTGGACCTACTTTGGTCCAAATTTTTCCTGCAGGTGGCTGTAAAACAACGGCTGCTAATAAAACCCACGAAGAAGAAATCCGCTCTGACTGGAATCTGGAGTAAACAAGGCAAAGAAACAGAAAAGAGAAAACGTTGCGTTTGATTCCGGTTCTGTTGTGTCTCTGGTCTGTTTTGTATTGGTTAACTGGACCCGAGTTCGGACTCGGTTGAACTTCGTGTCCTCTGGACCCATTTTGTCTCAGAGTTTCAGCGGAGCTAAATAATGGAAGCTAACAAGGTGAGCTTCCCCCTCTTTTTGGTAAAAGTTCTTCTTCTTGGGCTGCCTGCGCAGCTGTTTCTCCATGTTGTGACACCCATAGATATCTGGTGACACCGGCTTCATGCCGGCTGCGTCTCTGTTGAACTCGAGTTTAACAACGTAAAGCATGTGTCGCAAACCCGCGCGTGCGTCAAACATAAAGCAGCGCCGTCATCTCGCAAAACCACAATATGAAGCTTCTTTGCGACCGTTATTTTTTTATTCTTATTTATCACGATAGAGACGATAGAAGGAAAGTAGCACGATAGACACGTTTCTATCGTCCCCGCGATATATATTGTCATATCGCACAGCCCTACCCCGTTGAGTGAAAATTTGAGTGAAAAAAGGTTGCGCAACTTCTGGCTGCACTCCTGCTGTGATCCCCGGTGACAGCCCGTCTTGTATGCAGCGTCTTGCAGTTCTGCTTGGGGGCCACGTACAAGACGGGCTGTCACCGGGGGATCACAGCGGGAGTGCAGTCAGAAGTTGCGCAACCTTTTTTCACTCAACGGGGGGTAAAAGACGTAAGACAGAAGTATAAACCAATAACCTAACTAGTTTATTTACAGCAGTGGATCCAAAAAGTTCAAACAAAACTAATTGCACGTATATGTACACACACATAACTTCCTTTTGCTCTACTGGAAGAATATTATGTCAATTTTAAAAATTCTAACTAGTTTTTGTGACATATCGTCTACAGATTGCTTCTTTTTATATACTTTATAATAAATAAATAAAAACAATTAAATATAACTATCCACATTGTTAGAACAATTATTTAAAAAACTGAATTAAAAAAAGTTCATAGTTGTTCATGATTTTATGCGCTAAAAGCACTCAGTAGTTTAAAAAGGGTGTATGATGGGAGTTGTTTAAGATCTCACAATGATTATATGAAGTGTCACAACTCAAACAAGCTAAAGCAAACAACAAAAGAAACTCCAAAGACTGTACCATTGAGAGTTTAAGCATAAAAAGCCTTTATATGGAGGTTTGCCAATAATTCCATGTATTTTTGTTTTTGTCTATCAGTGAGTTTAGGGCTCAGTGTTTTTTTTATACATCTGAAAAAACAGCAACGACAAAACACACCATGAAAAACTTTGGCATAAGCATTCTTATGTCAGTTATGCTTCAATAGTTATAACAGAATGACTCAATTATAAATAGTAAATAAATCCAGCTTTTATATGTGAAAAAAAAAGGTTAAATCATGTCATCTGGACCAGCTTAACATTTTTTGTTTTCTACCTGGATGATTGAGCCTACAAACCTTTTTTTTGTACAGTATATGTGCATTTAAATATGCTCACGCTGAAATCTTTTGCACTTACAAGACCTTTTGTATTTTTAATAAACAAAAATTTGAGTGCAGAGATCATTAATATTTTTGCAGTGTCCGAGATCAGAAAAGTCAGAACTTTTTTGATCAAATGCTTGTGTTCAGCGTCGACATATTAACATGCAGTCCTTTCATCTGCTGTTCCAATAAGGAGAGTCAACCCTGACTGCCCGTCTCTGTTTCGTCTCTCCTCCGTCCACAACTCTCCGTGTGGAGTGTTTGTTAGGAAATCCTGAACAAACTGCAGCCGTTTGTTCTCTTTTTGTCAATGACGGGTTTTTATAGACTTCTACTATTGACAACTGTGTGACTCCTGTTGGCCTCACACAAGCTGGATAACGCTGAGCAAATAGGTGTATGTACACACAAGTTCACAGCCGGTCCAGAACACGCTCAAGACTTTCGTCCAAATTGCCTGGAATTTATTGCAAAAAGACAAAAATAACTTGGGAGGTACAGAGTTCAAAATGCCGTTTTGTGGGAAACCGCAAACACTTATAGCATAATACTCCACGACAACAGAAGTTACGTCAAATATGAATGTTCAAGATCTGAAAACAAACTGATAACAGATCAGTCCTTAACAATACGTCCATATTGTGACAGCTTTTCACTCTGTGCATTGGTCAACAAACATTCATGTAGTGCTGGACAATAATTCAATAACGATAAATATTGCGATATACTTTTATTCAATAACGATGATATGAAGTTTAAGCATATTTTCGATATTTCGATAGGATTTTACAACGTTTCACTGACGTTTTTCTTTTTCTGTTCGTGTTGAAGCGGCTGCTTCAACAACCCGCCCGGACAGAAAAAGCTGTGACACAAAACGTGCGTGGTGACGTCGTTGTTACGCAGCGCTCAGTCCAGCAGCAGGCGTTAGCGGTAGCAGGCTAAAAGCTAAGCTAGTCTCCAAAGCGCGTTGTTTTCGCTTCAAAACGAGTCAAACGAGTGCTCATGACCGTCAGAATGTGACTGAACAAAGTTTCACAAGAAAGCAGACGACATCACTGATGAGAGGAAAGACTAATTTGTTGGTGTGGACGTAGTTCGGTTTTGTTAAACTGCAGGTTTCTTCTGCTGGAGCGAGGTCTCTTTATGCTGCAAAACGTGACAGAGTTGTTCTAACTAGCGGTGGGAACATCTAACTTGTTTAATCTGAAGTTTCCACTCAATATAATGTGATGGGAGTCAGAAGATGAAGAACAATAAAGTTTGAGCCAACGTTTCCCTGAGACTACGACATACTGAAACAAACAGCCCCAGCGCTGCATGTTATTTATTTTTTCCAAAATAAAATTCATCAGAAGAAAAAAAAAACACTGAATGAAAAGGTGCAGAAAGACGAAAATAGTGTTATAATATCTGCCCCTTGTTTAAAAAATACAAAATAACTACAAACACAACAACCTTCACCTGCACCACACCTTCCCAACAACTTTGATTTAATCATCTTTTAAAACATATAAATAGTTTTAGAAATGTTTATAATGATATCAAGTCAACACAATCCTGTTTCCTGATTTACAACTCAGCTCCTTACTAGTTCTAAATGAAGATTTTACAAACATTCCCTTCAGGGTTTAATAACTTTTTTTAACAAATTTTAATTGACTATTTGGGGTAATATTTGTTTTAGTTTTATACACGACTTGTAAAATACTTTGTTCAACCAAATCATAAAATTTTAATAATTTCAATTGATGAAATAATATATTTGTTATGTGACCATAGCACGTTCCTACTAATAATTCTTATAGCTCTTTTTTGTAAAATAAAAACAGGGTTTGTAATAGTTTTGCATGCTTTTCCCCAAACTTCAATACAACAGATTAAATATGGAACAATCATTACATTATACAATATATTCAAAATGTTGTCATTCAAAAACTATTTTACTTTATACAGTACAGTAATGCAATTGATTTTGTTATTTTTATTCTTAAGTAATTTCCATGAGATTTCCATGTCAGCTTCTCATCAATAATGACACCCAAAAGTTTTATTTAATTAACTATGAATGTCAATGCTGTAAATTTTAAAGTTCTTGTTTAAAGTTAAAACTATTAATATTGACACAGTTGAGAATTTTATGGCAAGAAAGTTCATGCTCAATAATCCAGGTACCAAATCCAATAATTCACAGTCAGGTCATCTGGACAGTTTCTTTTTTATAGAAACTGGATGGAGGATGAAACGTGTCTATAAAAAAGAAACTGTCCAGATGACCCGACTGAGAATTATTGGGTTGAGAATTTTATGTTTATTTGATGGTGATTTCCATCTTTTTGGAGGCTAAATACAAATACAAGGGAACATTAATTTATTTGTATAGTTTATAGTTTTTTTTAGGCTTTTATATTGTTTATATCGATATCGAATTATATCGTTATCGACCGAAATTAAGAACTATATCGTGATAAAAATTTTGGCCATATCGTCCAGCCCTACATTCATGTATGATGGGTTTAGTTGCTCAGAGAAGCTGCGGTGATGTATAATTTTTTAGATGGGCAGATTTCCAATTGCCATCCATCCATCCATCCATTTTCTTCCGCTTATCCGGGGTCGGGTCGCGGGGGTAGCAGCCTAAGTAGGGAGGCCCAGACTTCCCTCTCCCCAGCCACTTGGAGCAGCTCCTCTGGGGGAATCCCAAGGCGTTCCCAGGCCAGCCGAGAAACATAGTCCCTCCAGCGTATCCTGGGTCTTCCTCTGGGTCTCCTCCCGGTGGGACATGCCCGGAACACCTCACCAGGGAGGCGTCCAGGAGGCATCCTAACCAGATGCCCGAGCCACCTCAACTGGCTCCTCTCGATGTGGAGAAGCAGCGGCTCTACTCCGAGTCCCTCCCGGTTTCCAATTGCTTTGCACTAAAATCCAAACCCATTTTGGCCTTTAAAATATATACCTGTTGGTGTTAGGGCTGATGAGGGCCTTGCTGAGTTAGCAGAGAGGAATCATTTCATCGGGATGAGTTATCTGCATTTATTTAGTTGCCCTTTCAAAGCATTCAGGCTTATTTACCTGCTTTTGTCAATAGCACCAATACACCTAATATACTGTGTTATTGCACATAGTAGGCACCTTAACGTATGGATATTGACATTTAAATCACATAAACTTGCACAGGATACAGCATTTTAAGTCAAATTTCGTCTTGTATGGAAACATACACATGTAAAGGGGTTAATGAGGAGGTCAATATTAATACTGACCTCCTTTTTACCTTAATTAATTTACTTATTCAGATTGAATAGTAAATTCACGGATTCTCTTCTTTTTCAGTTTATTCAATATTTCTGTGATCTTTATGATGGATAAATAAACAGAGCCATTAAGTGACAATGGACACGTTAACTTAGTTTGATATGTCAAAGAGACACTATCATTTATTTAAAATAAATCAACTAAATTAACACCATTACACTTGATTGACATGATTTCACTTTCTTTCAATTCAAATACGTCAGCACACTTAAATTCAACACAACAGACATAAATATTGGATGTTAACATATTTAGTCTGTGGGCTCTTTTAGCTTAAAAATATAGTTTCCAGCTTAGATAGAGAGGGGAAAGAGTAGGAGGAATAAGAGGTTGGAGAGATTAAGTTATTTATCTCGAGTGTAACCAGAGATGACACTTTCCATCCGACTTCGGCTAAATCCCAGGTACGTTTGTAAACCGCTCTTTACCTTTTGACGATGCGTCTGATAAAGATATTGCCAGCCTCCCAGGTGCACAGAGTCCTTCCGGCCCTCGTACGTCTGAACTGGTCGTTTACTTCCAACGTCTCCTCGGATCCGCGTCAGCCGTCAGAAACATGTGGCAGCTTCTGGCTGACTTCAAGACGAGATGTTTCTCAAAGAAAGTTCATTAAGAACTTTGGAGCTTTTGCTCGGGGAACTGGATGGAGGCGTCCATCAGTTCTAGCTGACAAGTTAGTCTTTGGCTCTTGACCAAGCTTGACCAGCTGCAAGGCAGAGAGCTTTCAGGTCTCCGTCCATTCAAACTCTCTGTCCATTCAAAGACTGAAGCGTTTCCGCACAGTTAGAACTTAAAAAGACAGGAACACAGAGAGGAGTTCACTTGCCTTATCATACCCAAGGTTAAAGCCAGAGCAGAGGGAAATGTTTAGGAACAGACAGAGAAAGCTGGAGCCTTGTTCATGAAAAACAACTGATTAAACTGTCTTCTTATTTCTAAACAAAACAGTCGGGTCTCTGTGACCCGATATTTCCCTTTAACACAGCAGTGGACACAGTTTAACTCTCACAGAATAACACAGCTTAAAAAGCACACATCATGAAAATGACAAAAGTTATTCTTTTGATCACATTAGAATAAAATCAAAGATAGAAATAGTCTCTTTTGGTGACTATATTTATCAGATTATAGCTAAATGAATGATTATGTAGTAAATGTCTTGCTTTACTGAGTGGTCAGTAAAGGTCATCACTGGACAGTTCAAAAACCTTAATTTGACCCTGGGTAGGTCCATTACATCTCCCCCCTTTTGGAAGCCATCGCCAGTCCTTGGGGATGGGGTCCAACACGAAAGGAAACCTTGAACTGTCTTTGATCTTGAAGTAATCCAGCAAGTGGAAAAGAAAAATCAAAAATTATAATCCCATAAAGTTTTTGGAAATTTCATACTGTTCAGAGGTAATCCCATTGCGAAAAGCTTTTACTCCTTTGGAAAACAAAGTCTGTTAACTCCTGGAAAACAAAGTCTGCGATCCTTTGGGAAACAAAGTCTTATAATCCACAGCGGTAATTCCATAGCAGTAATTCCACAACGATTAGTTTTGTTGATTGATCAGCACCAATTGTTTTCATAATCAGCATGTAGAGGGGATCCCTCGATTGACGCAGAGGAGGCGACCCTTGGATGAAGGTTGAAGACCAAGCGTTGGAGCTGCAGGTCCCCACATCGAAGGTTGTTGGCTGGTTGGTTTCCAGTCAGTGCCACTCTGGTTCTATGTGTCATGCAATTATGTGGTTTTTAAGGTGGGCTTATGATTGGGATTTTACATTAAGCCTTACCTATATGCACCTGGTATGTAAGCTATCATGGTTTAGATCAGCTACACTTACCAATTAAGGGGTGGATCAATTCTGTAAATTTAGATATAGGGATTTGTACCTATAAAATTTTGGAGGGCTTCTGTAACGAAGGCCTCTAATTCCAAACTATTCCTCCATTCATTACTTAGTTTAGGTTAAACTAAAATAAAAATTAAATATAGTTTGATCTAAATGTCTGTTGTCTTTTAGACGAACGACGTAGGATTTGGTGTTCCTAATAAATTTTTAAGTCTATGGCGAGACTCATCAAAATGAATAGGTAATCTAGAATAGAAACGATCGAATCGGTTCAATTTAGAAATTGTGAGACCAGTGTAGTTTATGGTACCTTGGGTAGCTTTAAACTACATTGACTCTTCGACGATTGAGATTTAACAAAATGAACTGCATGTTGGCATAGTTAAATCCATATCATTCATTAACCAATGTTAATACAAAACCTTTTTGGCTGGGAGTGTTCAGAACCAAACAATATCTCAACTAATGACAACAGTAATGACTAAACAACAAGGAAACAACGTTTCACTGCTTCGACACACTCTTGTCGTCAGATTCCAAAGTGCAACACACAAGAAAACAGGTCTCAACTTTATGACCGAGGTCAAATTAAATCTCGTGGATTTAAACGGTTGTTAAGGTTAGTTTTTTGTTGTGGGTTTTAGGCTTAGCGTTTCTAAGTTCAAATTGGACAATGCGACTTATAGGGTGGGAAAGTACGGTAGTTTAAACCTGATTAGTTTATTTACTAACTTGTGTTTGGACGACCTTATTATCCCATGAAGTCGGTGTGTTTGTGAGATCTTTGTCTTTTGTGGAGTCATTGAACGCCTTGTAAGGTTTGATCTGATTTCGATGTACCCATTTAGCAATTGGCTCTTTGCGGCCTTTGCTGATTTTGATTTCGTAGACGACTGAGGACACTTTGTCTGTTATCAGATGAGGTCCAGTCCACCTGGGCATTAGTTTGCGGGCGAGAGTTCCGGTCCCGGACTCTCCTTTCCCGGTTGCTGGGGCGAACGTATAGTACCAGACTCTGTCTCCCACTTGGAGTTCATTGTGAGAGGCCTTCTGGTCGTAGTACGCCTTGCGTCCTTCAGCGGATTTTTCCAGGTTTTTCTGGGCGAAAGCAAAAGTGTTTCTGAGGTGTACATTCAAATCTTTCATGTATTGTTGTGTAGTGTAGGCTGTCGCCATGGCGGCGTCGCCTGGTTGGTACAACAGGTGTAGAGGGAGAGTCATTTGTCGACCGGTCATCATCTCGAAGGGAGAGATGCCAGTTGATGTGTGTGGAGTGGCTCTTATGGCCATGAGGACCAGAGGGAGTTTCACGTCCCAGTCCTTGTGGTTTGCAGCCACGTATTTCTTCAAAATACTCACCACAGTTCTGTTTGCTCTCTCTACTTGGCCTGAAGCCTGTGGGTGGTAGCCGACATGAAAGTTGGCCTTGACGCCTAGCGTCTTCCACAGTTCTTTCATCACTTCACCTGTGAAGTGTGTACCTTGGTCTGAGTTCACCCTAAGGGGAAGTCCAAACCTTGAGAATATATGATTCATTAA
>JBBPBX010061924.1:0-20977 GCA_038048925.1 Garcialebias charrua | reverse complement strand
GTGCACGTGATGGAAAATATCAGAACCAGCCTTCACAGAGAACCTGCTGATGGAAGTTCATGCAGAATTTGTTCACACAATACAAACAAACACGTGCACGCTCCTGCTCCATCAGCTGTGCTCGTGCGTCTGCGTGCACGTTCGGGGCTACACCCTCCTCTCCATGCAGTCAGTCATGGAGGAGCAGTGAGTGCTGAATGAACTCCCTCCTCACCTCATGGTCTTTCCTGCAACTCCTCATTTTATAGAGTGTAGTGCAGATGTTTTACAGATGTTTTCCAGAGGAGCAGAGTTGAGACACAAAGCAAAGACGGAGACAAACGAGTCCTTCATGTTCCTTCATGACCACATCCTCCTCTCAACAAGAAAGAGGGACTTGTCTAAACGCTCCATGAGGAGCTGCTGGTCTGGAAGACTCCCAGTAGCTGATGTGGGCCTGAGCTACTGGTCTGCTTTAAGGTTGAGAGAGCAGCAGCTGCACATGAATGTCCACGTCCACAAACACATCTGGTAGAAACACTCTGATGCTTCAAAACACACACAAGACACACAAGTTCACACTTTTTACTTTTCTCTCAGTCTTTTTCTTCTCTTTCCATCTTTCTCTGTTTTCTCCTCATGTAGTCGCTCCTGCTCCTCCCACTCTCACCTGCTCCTCATCGTCTCTCCCCAGGTGTTAGTGTCTCTTTAAATAATGTCTCATTTTGTTTGTCCCTCATCCGTGGATTGTGCTTCCTGCAGTCGTTCATGTTCTGTCCCTCCGTGTCTTCCTGAGCTCTTCTTGTTCTTCTAAGTTCTGCTGCCACGTCAGCTTTTTGTTTTCATCAAATCTATTTTCTTCTTTGACCTCTGAGTTCCTCGTGTCTGTCTGCACCTGGATTCAAACGTGCACAGATCATGATCCAGGCGCTAAATGAAGTTCATTCATTGATGAATTTTAAAAGATAAAAAGCCTCAACTTCCACAGATGTTCCAAACTGTGCTGAACTGTGCCGTCCTGTGCCAAACAGCAACACTCAGAGCTCTTTCTTTACTAAAACATCTGGAAGTTGCTCTAGTTCAGGGGTGCTCATTAGGTAGATCGCGATCTACTGGTAGATCTCTGAGGTAGTACTGGTAGATCGCAGCATGACATTAAAAAAATAATTGTCAGCCTATCAAACATCCAACTTCAACTTGATTGATATACAGGGCAGCCATTCACAACCCTCATTCTCTCAAACCAGGTCAGATTTTCGGGGGAAACCCCACCCCGCTCCCCCACCCCGAAAGGTGTGAAATTCTCCGTGTGTGAAGTTGCACATACAGACGGCTGCAGTCCAAAATTTTTCTGCACTAACAACAGATTTAAATAATGTCAGAGAGCTGAGTGTTTTTCTGCTACTCACCCTTTTTCAGCATGCAGGAGCAAAACTAATAAAATCCAGGGTCCAAAGAGACGTTATTCACCAGTTTGGACGTAACTGTGATCATGCAGTCACTGCATGCACAATGAATACAGCTGAGCCCAGGGTTGCCAGATTTAAAAAAATGCCTTATTTACCACCTCCTTTTCTGAGCACATGTTCAAGAAACACAACACAAACTTCATCTTGCTCAAGATGAGAGTTCTGCAATGGAGTTAAATTCAAAGCAATCTGCTCCTCAAACAAATAGTGTTAAATTATTATTTTATCTATGAATGTTTCTGTTAAATTATTATTTTGTATATATAAATGTTTCTGTTCAGTGCCCTGAGATTACTTCTTTTGTGAATTGACGCTATGTAAATAAACTGAATTGAATTGAATCTTAGAACATCTTTAGTCAGCAAACACAACAGTTTAGGTCAAAATACTATCATTTTAAAGCCACAGTACCATAGTTCATAATTTCTTATCTGGCAACCTGATTGACATGAAAACTACAGCATTTTTCATGTAAACCAGCTTATTTTTTGTTTATTACCCCCAATAAACATTGAAAAATCACTAATGTTTCCACAGGTTGTTTTCGTGTAAACAGGGCCTTAAACGGGGGTAGATCACTTTGACTTGATCATTTCAAAAGTAGCTCGCATGCTGAAAAAGTGTGAGCACCCCTGCTCTAGTTGATTTCAGCAGCAGGTGATGTCCACATGTGGATTTGTGCTTTCCAACAGTTTGAACCTTCTTCATCATATCTTCAAAGGAGTTATTTACTCTGTAAATAAAATCAACTTCAGACGAGGGAATAAAAACTCTTTTTTTCTCTGTTCATCCTCATTTTGTGTGAAACATCTGCAGCTGTTGTGATGCTCACACTTCTGATGAACTCTCCCAGATGTTCTCTTCATGTTCACACCAGGATCATTGAAGCAGAGTTTGTAGTTGCTGAGAAACACTCCATCTTATTTGTGCACGTTGTTTTCCAGCAGGGACTTCATGGAAACCCCTCGGGGCTTCAGAGGTTGTGGTAAATAATCTCACTGCTAATCTCATTTAATCTGTCTCACAGCAAACACACTGAACCTGTGAACAGAAAGGAGAGAAAACAGCTGAAGAAAACACTCAGCAGCTAAAGTTCAGCTCTACTGTGGCTAACGTTAGCATGCTGGTTAGCTTTGGATGAGTTCAGCCACAAAGTGAGAGAAGTTGTGTTCTGAAGCTGGAGGTCTTTTCAGAACCACAAGAGTTCTTCCTGTGGATCAAACGTGCTGAGATCCAGCTGCAGATCTTCCTCCTCACACTGAACATCTGTCACTGTGAATCCACTTGAAAGAGTTCTGTTAGTCCAAAAAACTTGACTTTGATCTGAGTCACATCATATGTGTCATAACGTGCACGTTTTACAACACACTGATAATTACATTTAATGAGCTATAAAGTCCAATCATTTCAAGAAAACATTGAATTTAGTTCATGTTTGTGAAATCTTTACTTTGTTTTGTGTTTTGTCATTTAATCCAACTATCAGACGACTTTATTAGTTCCAACGAGCAATTTGTTTACCTGCAGCATTGTTTACACAAACAAACAAACAAAGAAGCAGCAGGTCCTGTAAGTGGACATGAATGAAAGGGTGATCATGTTTTGTCCATGTCTGAGTGAAAGGAAAGTCCTCAGACAGGTCATGTGATGGAACATGAGCAAATGAGAAGAAGTCCTAAAAATGATGCTGATGGATCAAAAGAGTGAAATGTGAACTCAGAGTGCACAGATGAACATCAGCTGGATGCTGAAGCCAGATGTTTGCAGATGTTCCTGCATGTGGTTTGTGAGTGGATCCAGCAGGTGGCAGCACTGAGCTGTAAATGAGCTCCAGAGCAGATGTGCAGGCAGATGTGAAGCAGCCATAAATAATCTTCATTGCTGTGTTTCAAGTCAACCTCCTGTTGGAATCTCAGAAGCTTTTAACACGAGCAAAAGGACTCATCTGTCCAAAACAATCAATCATCATTATAACAATCAATCATCATTATAACAATCAATCATCATTATAACAATCAATCATCATTATAACAATCAATCATCATTATAACAATCAATCATCATTATAACAATCAATCATCATTATAACAATCAATCATCATTATAACAATCAATCATCATTATAACAATCAAATGTTTTAGGTCAGACTTGCTACTCACAGAAACAGCCTGAGGACACCAAGGCCAAAATGGTTCAGAAACAAGGTTGTAAGCTATAAAGTACAAATATTAAAACTATTTTTAAAATATATATTTTTTTAAATTTTTCCTTGTAGAACATGAACACGTCTTCCAGAATATAATGATCTGGTCTGAGTTCAGAGACAAAAATATTCAAACACAAAGCTGATTTTTCAAATATTAAGAACCAAATCATCTCTGAAAGAGCTAAATACAGGGAGACAGAAGGACTCTAGCTAAAATAACATCATTGCTGGACAACGTGTCCCAGCCCATGCATGAAGCTGTTGCTGAACTGCAGAGCTCCTTCAGTGACAGATGACTGCATCCTAAAGGAGCGTTACTGCAGCTCTTTCCTCCAGCAGCTGTTAGCCTCTACAACCATCACTGCTCCAACAAACTCTATAAGTATTAAATACATGCTGACCTCTGCTAAAACACACACTCTGCCTGTAATACTGTCAATAGTCTGCCATTCTCACTGTTCTAATACATATTGAATATTGTTCATCTTATTTCTTTATATATTGTTTTTACCATTTCAGGAACTTTTTGTGTGAACCTTTTTATCTGTTGCTGCTGTTACACTTGAATTTCCCATCTGTGGGACAATAAAGGCTGTTTCTATTCTCTTCTATTGTAAATGTTGGTGTGTGACTGTAGTAATAAGACAGATCAAACGTGACCAAATGAAACGTGGCTGTAAACTAAATGATCAATTTAGAGCTGTGCTGCCTTCAGGTGACGTCTGAACTAAAGAACATTAGAAGGTTTCAGAGTTGAATCCTTTAAATGGAAGTCTGATTCATGAGCATGGAGAGTGGAAATAATTCTTCTACATTTCATAGACCTACCTGCCTCTGGCCAGATGTTGTTGCTTTACATCTGGATGATTTCTATCCAACAAACTAAACATTAATGAAGACAAACTTCATCTCTACCAACACCAGCCAGTTCTTCTTGTTGACATCAGTTCACACATAGAACTGATCCTGGTTCAGATCTACAGAAAGAATCCTGTGGAGGAGACTGCAAGAAATGTTTAATAAACCACTGAAAAATCATCTGAATCATCTGAATCAGACAAATCAGAGTTTCTTTTGAGAGTAAAGGAGGTTTATTGTTACATTTAACAAAATAAATCTAAACCAACAAAAGCACCAGGTGATGTTTAAAAGTTGTCTGTAATGAAGAGGAGACCAAGAAGCATCCATCAGCAGCACCACTAATGTCCTACAGGACAGAGCAGTAATGTCCTACAGGACAGAGCAGTAATGTCCTACAGGACAGAGCAGTAATGTCCTACAGGACAGAGCAGTAATGTCCTACAGGACAGAGCAGTAATGTCCTACAGGACAGAGCAGTAATGTCCTACAGGACAGAGCAGTAATGTCCTACAGGACAGAGCAGTAATGTCCTACAGGACAGAGCAGTAATGTCCTACAGGACAGAGCAGTAATGTCCTACAGGACAGAGCAGTAATGTCCTACAGGACAGAGCAGTAATGTCCTACAGGACAGAGCAGTAATGTCCTACAGGACAGAGCAGTAATGTCCTACAGGACAGAGCAGTAATGTCCTACAGGACAGAGCAGTAATGTCCTACAGGACAGAGCAGTAATGTCCTACAGGACAGAGCAGTAATGTCCTACAGGACAGAGCAGTAATGTCCTACAGGACAGAGCAGTAATGTCCTACAGGACAGAGCAGTAATGTCCTACAGGACAGAGCAGTAATGTCCTACAGGACAGAGCAGTAACGTCCTACAGGACAGAGCAGTAACGTCCTACAGGACAGAGCAGTAACGTCCTACAGGACAGAGCAGTAACGTCCTACAGGACAGAGCAGTAATGTCCTACAGGACAGAGCAGTAATGTCCTACAGGACAGAGCAGTAATGTCCTACAGGACAGAGCAGTAATGTCCTACAGGACAGAGCAGTAATGTCCTACAGGACAGAGCAGTAATGTCCTACAGGACAGAGCAGTAATGTCCTACAGGACAGAGCAGTAATGTCCTACAGGACAGAGCAGTAATGTCCTACAGGACAGAGCAGTAATGTCCTACAGGACAGAGCAGTAATGTCCTACAGGACAGAGCAGTAATGTCCTACAGGACAGAGCAGTAATGTCCTACAGGACAGAGCAGTAATGTCCTACAGGACAGAGCAGTAATGTCCTACAGGACAGAGCAGTAATGTCCTACAGGACAGAGCAGTAATGTCCTACAGGACAGAGCAGTAATGTCCTACAGGACAGAGCAGTAATGTCCTACAGGACAGAGCAGTAATGTCCTACAGGACAGAGCAGTAATGTCCTACAGGACAGAGCAGTAATGTCCTACAGGACAGAGCAGTAATGTCCTACAGGACAGAGCAGTAATGTCCTACAGGACAGAGCAGTAATGTCCTACAGGACAGAGCAGTAATGTCCTACAGGACAGAGCAGTAATGTCCTACAGGACAGAGCAGTAATGTCCTACAGGACAGAGCAGTAATGTCCTACAGGACAGAGCAGTAATGTCCTACAGGACAGAGCAGTAATGTCCTACAGGACAGAGCAGTAATGTCCTACAGGACAGAGCAGTAATGTCCTACAGGACAGAGCAATAATGTCCTACAGCATAGGTCTCTATCCCTGGTCCTCGTGTTCCACTGTCCCACATGTTTTAGATGTTTCCTGCTTCAACACATCTGACTGACATGATGGAGTCATTTACAGCTTCTACTGAACTTGATGACATTCTGAGTGGGTCGTTCAATGATTTGAATCAGGTGTGTTGAAGCAGGAAATCAGATGAAACCTGCAGGACAGTGGACCATGAGGACCAGGGTTGGGGACGTCTGTCTTGCAGGACAGACCTGCAGCAGATCCACAAGCTGCTTCTCTTGTTGTCGGGAGCTGCAGGTCACATCAACACATTTCAGTCTTTTTTTTTAAAACTACGTTTCACCAGAGTTCCCAAATGAATGAATTCCAACAATGAACATTTGTCTTGTGTCAAACAGTTGATCAAACTGCTGGACAGATGTTTGCTGTCACTGTCTAAACATGTGCACTTTGGAAACTGTTTGCTAAACATACTGAAGTTTGAATGTGACGTTTGGACACTTCACTGTTTGCAGTTTGATCAAACACTAATTCCTGTTCTTTCATGCAGTTTCTCTCTTGTTGCGTCAGTTTCAAGTGGGTTCACTGTGACATCAAGTTCCTGCAGGTCCTGATTGCTGAGTGGGCAGAAACTGCAACGTGTCTGACGTGTTGCTGCTGAGGCCGCTCTTCCTGCAGGTCAAGCTGCTGGATTGTTGAGCAGCAGAGGATTTACATAAAACAATAAAAACAATTAAACACTCATTTCTGCTCTCTCATCTTTAGGCCTTTTCCCTTATTTAAAGTTCTTCAGCAACATTTGTTTTTTACTCATTTTTGATAAAGTTATGTAGACAGCTTAACACTGCAAGTAAATAACAGCGACTGAGACAAACTGTGAAAACTGGACAGATGAACGTGATTGATTTTCAAAATAAAATACCATGCAGACTAATAACTAGAAAAATAAATCAAAATAAAACTTTATATACTTTTTAGGTGGCAAGGTATCAAATGATCCAAGGCCCGGAACTGGTGACCTGCCCGGTGGTTGGGAACTCTGCTTTAGTGCTTCTTAACCAGCTGGTAGGCCCCTGGGCTAAGTGATCCTGCAGCTCCGCCCACAAACATCTGCACAGCTGGACTCGACAGGTTTCACTGCAGCTCTGCTGACATGTCAGGTCAAGTGTTAGCAGTGATCGTATCAATGAGCTAAATCCAGCTGAATGAGTCTACAGGACCAAAAATATGACGCCCCAAATGAGACTATCAGAAGTGTCTGCTGGGATCACTGGCAACATGTTCCAAACAACTTGATCACTGGCAACATGTTCCAAACAACTTGATCACTGGCAACATGTTCCAAACAACTTGATCACTGGCAACATGTTCCAAACAACTTGATCACTGGCAACATGTTCCAAACAACTTGATCACTGGCAACATGTTCCAAACAACTTGATCACTGGCAACATGTTCCAAACAACTTGATCACTGGCAACATGTTCCAAACAACTTGATCACTGGCAACATGTTCCAAACAACTTGATCACTGGCAACATGTTCCAAACAACTTGATCACTGGCAACATGTTCCAAACAACTTGATCACTGGCAACATGTTCCAAACAACTTGATCACTGGCAACATGTTCCAAACAACTTGATCACTGGCAACATGTTCCAAACAACTTGATCACTGGCAACATGTTCCAAACAACTTGATCACTGGCAACATGTTCCAAACAACTTGATCACTGGCAACATGTTCCAAACAACTTGATCACTGGCAACATGTTCCAAACAACTTGATCACTGGCAACATGTTCCAAACAACTTGATCACTGGCAACATGTTCCAAACAACTTGATCACTGGCAACATGTTCCAAACAACTTGATCACTGGCAACATGTTCCAAACAACTTGATCACTGGCAACATGTTCCAAACAACTTGATCACTGGCAACATGTTCCAAACAACTTGATCACTGGCAACATGTTCCAAACAACTTGATCACTGGCAACATGTTCCAAACAACTTGATGACAGCGGGTCGGTGAACTGTACCTGTTCCTTCACATGAAACTTTCCACATCTGTTGTGTTGCCATGTTGTTTTTAGAGAGAAAACTCTGTCCTGTCATGACCTTTGAGTTTCCTTTGTGACCATTTCTCTGAGCATTGCACAGTCTGACCTTCAGGGTGAATTTCTTGGGGTGTTTAGTCCTAGGAAGATTGTCAACCACTTTAAATTATTTCCACTTGAGAATAATATTTTTCTCTGTAGAGCGATGGACTTCATCTAATATGAAATATCTTATTGTTCCATATTTTGCTAACAGAGCTCTTTGCTGTCAGACTGCAGGTTTACTTGTGGTTATATTTTGCTAACAGAGCACTTTGCTGTCAGACTGCAGGTTTACTTGTGGTTCCTAGAGTTTCTAAAGGTAGAATGGGAGGCGGAGCTTTCAGGTGTCAGCCTCTGCTGGAGGTTTCTTCCTGTTAAAAGGGGGTTGTTTCTTCCCACTGTGGCCTTTGTGCTGCTCAGGATGGATACTGGCTCAAAGTAAAGACCTGAAAGAAACCAGTTGACCAGTTTGTTGCTAACTGGTATTTTATAACTGCTTTTCACTCAATCTGGCAACATTAATCAGATTATAATCCCATTGCATGGATTGAATTGTAGTTGGATTGATTCAGACTGTTCTGAGATGACTTTTGTTGTGATTTGACTCTAAATGAAAGAACTGAACTTCCCTGTGGTTACAGATGTGAATCAGTAAACTTTGATTTTTCCAGATGTGTCAAACACAAACAACTTTGTTGTTTTTATTTTGGACCAACTACAGCCATGCAGCTGTTCTCTAAGTGAAGCTTCAAGACCCTCAGTTCCAGTCCAGATGTCAATAAGCAGCATGTCAGAGTTCCAGATGTTTTGTTCCTCAGTCCACCTCTGTGCTGTTTGTGCTCATGTTTCAGGGACAGACTTGTGAGGACCACAGCTGTGTTTTCATGATGTTGTCATGTGCTGCTGGTTAGAAGCAAAGTGTTGCACAGTTCAGGTCAAAGGTCAGGCTGCAGTCCCAGAAAAACTGCTTTGACACTTCACACTGTTCTTTGATCAACTGGGACTTAAAAAAAAAAACTTTATTCATTTTCAGATAAAATTGAGTAAATATTAAAACAAAACAAAAAAATACAATTTACAAAGAAAATGAAAGGAAGCAGAAAGAAGATAAAATCTTATAACATCTGCTCCTTTAAAAAAAAAGAAAATACTTATAAACTAAAATACATAAATTACATTTAAACTGAAATAGGCATTATATAACATAACAAGTCAAAAACTGACTCCGTGCCAAGAACATAAGAATGAGCTAAACAGTTTCATATCTTTTCAATAGACTACTTTTTACCATTTTCTTAAACAAAAACATTGAGGAAGCGTTTTTACAACTTTTATCCAAAACATTCCACAGTTTTATTCCTTGAACTGATGTGCATCGTTCCTTTAAGTTTGTTCTAATTTTTGGTTTTACAAACATTGCTAATCCTTTTAAATTGTAGTTACTGACTCTCTTAATAAAATAAGATTGAATATATGGAGGTAAGGAATTTGTATGGGCTCTGTACATAACCTTAAGAATTCCATAGTCAACCAGTTCATAAAACTTAGTAAATTTAGCTGTTGAAATAGTATGTTAGATTGGTGAGTGTAATGCTTTCCTGAGATGATTCTTATTGCTCTTTTCTGTAAAATAAAAATAGAATTTGTAGATGTTTTACAAGCCTTTCCCCAAACTTCAACACAATAAGTCAAATATGGAAGAACAATCGCATTATACAATATAAGTAGTGCTTTATCGTTAAACAATTCTTTTGCCTTGTATAATACAGCAATAGATCTGGCTATCTTTGTTCTCAAATAATTAAGATGAGATTTCCAGGTCAGGTTCTCATCAATAACTACACCCAAAAATTTCACTTCTTTCACTTTACTAATTATATTACCATTAATTATAAATGTAGTATCAGCTGTGTTTTTTCTATTACTAAATACATATAATAATTTTTTTAATTTAGCGATAATTTGTTAAGCCCAAACCAAGTCTGTATTTTTACAAACCCTGTTTCCATCATGCTCAGCATATGATCCAAATTTGTTCCTAAACAAAAAAAAGTGGTATCATCTGCAAACAGAACACACCTAAACAGCCCCGACACATTCACCAAATCAGTTATGTACAAAAGAAACAACTTTGGACCAAGCACTGAACCTTGTGGGACCCCACACGTAATATTAGCAAGTTTGGATCTTACTTCATTTATTTGAACAAATTGCTTCCTATTTGTCAGATAACTAGATAACCATTGTAATACTTGACCCCTCATTCCATATTTGTACAATTTCTCCAAAAGAATGCAGTGATCAATAGTATCAAAGGCTTTTCTGAGGTCAACAAAGATACTGACACAATATTGTTTTTCATCTATAGCTGTAGTTATTTGTTCAATAAAGTCCATGAGAGCCATTGATGTTTAATGGCTTTTTCTGAAACAATATTGATTATCACTCAGAATCATTTGTTTATCAAGAAATCTATCCAGTCTAATCACAACTAATTTTTCTAGTATCTTAGAGAACTGGGGCAGCAATGATATTGGTCTATAGTTATCAAACTTACATTTTTCACCATTTTATAGAGTGGAATTACCTTTGCAATTTTCATACCCGCAGGGAATATCCCTGTTGAGAATGACAAATTACATATATAAGTAAAAGGCTCAATGACAAAGCTGATAATTTCCTTCACAAGGGTCATATTCATGTGTAACCAGCCTTTAGATTTTTTGTTTGAAAGTTTTTTTAACCATATTCATTATTTCATTTTTATCAGTTCCATCAATAACTTGCAACCATTAACTGCATGAGTTACACCTCCTTGTACGTCTGGTATGCTAGCTACAAGACTTGGCCAGAGTCAACAAAATAATCATTAAATTGATTGACAATTTCACTTTGCTCATAGATTTCAGTACCATCCTTAACAAAACATTGTGATACTCCAGTCTTTACTTTACTTTTCAAAACATCATTCATTACACGCCATGTAGTCTTGATGTCTTTTTTACTTTTATCTAATAAACCACTGTAATAATTCTTTTTATGTCGTCTTATAATCCATACCAGTTTGTTTTTATACTTCTTATATTTTTCTTCTGATTCTTTCGTCCTCGATTTCAGAAAAAGTGAATACAAATTATTCTTTTTTTACACTAATTTTTTTGTCCTTTTGTCATCCATGGTTTATGAACAATCTTTGTCTTTATATATATTTTTTCCACACAATTACTTTCGTATAGAGCTCCCAAGATATTTATAAAATTATCATAATCAATATTTACATCATCAACATACACATCCATCCAGTTTTCTTTACTCAAATCATCCTTTAATTTATCCAATGCTTTCTTGGATGTGTTTATTATTGTTTTTTTAATTTTAACTGTTTTCGTATTATATTGATCAGTTTTATAAAGCATGAAAACCGGCAAATGATCACTTACATCAGTCGTTAAAATGCCACCAATCACTTCTCCATCTATTATATTTGTAAAAATATTGTCAATTATTGTGGCACTATGAGATGTGATTCTGGTAGAACATCCACAGAATTTGGTGGAACATACCCATGGGTGGGACCTGTGTACCCCTGGCCTGGTGTACCATATGCGCTGACGGGTGGGCATGACAGCAGTTATCGCATCCCTCTCTCAATAGATCAACTCCATAAACTTTCTAAATACATTCAACTTTTTGAACCAGGGCCGTTGGGTTCGAATGAAACCAAGGCCAATCTGAAAAATCTCGAGTTGAAACTGGATCGCTTCTCTAATGTTACGGTTGACGATAGAGTCACTCTTATCAAACTCACCTCCAGCAGGGAGGTGCAATTCCTTACTGAACGTCAACCGGACGCCATTTTGAAAGATTACAAGAGTCTCTGTGATGTTTCAATCTCACAGTTTACTCCTCGCGTGGGACTCGATGGTTTCCCTGCCGCGATGAAGGTCAAGCAGGGGCTAAATGAACATCCACAAATTTTCTATAAAAGGTTCTTTCAAGCTTACTTTGGTAATTGAAATGAGCCTGGGATGGAGGAGAAAAAACAGTTTAAGTTTCTCTTTATGGAAAACCTACATCCTGAGATAAGTACGTCGGTTGTCATCATGGCCAGCTACGAACATAAGACCATCAAGGAAATATTAGAGTGCGCCATACGTATTTTTGAGGGTTACAAAAATTGCAAGGCTCCCTTAGAGGCGTTTCCAGGTGAGATGGGCAACTTCCGATCGCTAGAACTGGAAGGAACGCGAGCGTCAGTTCCTTCTTCTGGAGTCAGCGAGCCAAAGCGAGACGTCCAACGAGGACCACAAAACTGTGGTGTTCGCCCTACTGGAGAGCCAAGGTGGTTCAGGTCAAACCAGGAGGGTGAACACCAATATCCAAAGGGGGGTGCGCACCCTAATTTTGGAAAGTATGGTCACCAAGTTAACTCATGCAACAAAGGGTCCCAGAAGGAACCCTCTAACAAGGGACCTGCTCCTCCTGCACCTCGGACGGAAGCACCTCGACACAATGCGTCAGAGAGGGGTAAAAAAAATCACGCAGGCCTCATAAAAATGGTCCTAAACCTCTGAGCCCAGATGAGACCGAGATCAAACGTCGGTGGTTAGACAATTTGACTAATGCTAACAAAGATAACAAGCCCGGAGCGTTGTATGGTACTGTCATTGATAGTAACTCGGTACACGCAAATAACAGCAATGCCACAATTGCTGACAGTCAACAAGACACTGGTCAACAACATACTGACAGTCAGGAAACAGACAATCAAATCATTGACAGTCCAAAAAATGACAGTCAACATGACGTTGACAGTGACCATGACATCATTGTTACTGAGCCAGAGAGCCCCTTTTCAGAAAAAGGGGGGGAAACCTCACTGGCCATAGACAATGACTCATCACAAACTAGACTCTCAGATTCATGTGTGACTGCACTGACGGCTCAGATTGGTCACAATGATGCTGACAGTGGTAGACGTAAAAAATGTCGGAAAGGACCTAAAAGTCTTAAAAGGTTCCTGTGCAACATTGTCAGAAAGGGGCCCGCTAAGAAAGCTTACCTGTCAATAACTCTAGAAGGAGTCCTCACACAAGAAGCCCTCCTGGACGGGGGTGCCGGCATATCCATTATGTCACCCAGACTGTTTGAGGACCTGAGGTCAGCCGCTAACAGTGTTGACAGGAACATACCCCTCAAAGAATGTGCTATAGAGTTGCGGGGACTCTCAGAGATGGGAACAACCCTGAACGCTATTTCCATGGTTCACATGCAGATTGGCAAAACGACAATTTACCACCTGGTACATGTGTCTACAGTTGACGCATTCCCATTTTTGGTTGGCCAAGATTTTATAAACCGCTTCGACGCAATTATAGATCATGGCGATCAGACAATGTGAACCAGAGTGAGCAAACCATTGCTGATCGATATGCCTCCATTGGGTGATACTGACTGTCTAATGGCTGGTACCATGGAAGGCGCAAAGGGATCCTCGGCCGAGTGCCCGAGCCCGGTAAGTGAACCTCCAAAAACAGGTGAGGCAGTAGAGGCCCAACCAGTGAGTCTCCTCTGTGAGCTGAAACATTCAGCACTCACTGGACACTACCTACCCCAGGTAGTGAAAGGTGTGGAGTTCCACAGGTCCCACACCAATGATGCTGTGCTGTCCCCATGGTCAGAGAGGTTAGCAATCAGCCGAGCTTTCTATGACACCTTGTTTCATGAGCATGAGGGTATAATCTGGATCAGAAAGTCTTTTTGCTTTCCATTAGCTCCTGACAGTGAGAAGGTAATGACCGCTAGAGTAGTCGTTTACCTGACGCTGAACTGGAACAAACGAGAACTGGTCCACCCGTTCCTCATGGTCACAAACTTACCACATGCAACCTATATGGGCTCTGATGTTTTGGTGAGATTGGGTGTCTCTGTAGACATCAACAATGAGGTGCTGTGGTCACTGGACATGGCCACAAAGGATTTTCCTGTGCTGACCATGGAAAACCTTAAAGTGTGGACAGACCATCCCAGAGGTCTGCCAGGTTGCTAACAGCATGACACTGTCGTGCCGCCTCAGGCAACAAACCAAGTGGTGACAATTCACATTGTGAAAGGTCAGGTTATTAGCCGACAGCAGGCTTACGTTCGACCATCCCCTAAGTTTCTCAACTTAGGACTGTCCATGGAGGCCACATGCCAAGTGGACCTCGACTACAGAACCACCTCTGTTGCTGTGTGCAACACAGACACAGAAGAGGTGCTGATCCCAAGATACACTCAGCTAGGATGGTTGATCTCTACTGATTTTCATGATTTTGAACTAAGCATTCCATTTCTGGGAGGACTCAAAGAAAACTTGATCCCAAGTCAACACACGGGGCGTGTCTTGTTCACGAAACCAACACAGGCCATAGCCCTCTTCTCCCCAAGTGGGTCCGGCCATGACCCAGTCAATCGGTTCGGTTTCAACCAAGGAGGAAGCCTTCAAACTTATAGTGCCTTACCTGTAGACAGGTTTCACGACACAGAAAGGGACTCAATGGAGCTCCCCGAGGAACATGAAACCACCTCAGTTGCTTCACAGATTGAACAGGTGGTCACTCAAACTGACGCCCTGAAAACTGATGAAGAAAGGGACAAACTTAGCAAAGTTCTCTTAAAATATGAAAAATCATTCTCAACTGACTCAATGGATTGTGGGTTGACCACGCTCCACAAAGTGAGCATCCCAACCCCACCTGACGCTCCACCTGCATTTGTCAGACAATACAAGATTCCTCTGGCAGCACATGAACCTATCAGAGAAATCATTGATGACCTATTAAAATGGGTATCATCCAATACTGTAACAGCACTTACTCTGCGCCTTTGTGGCCAGTGTTAAAACCAAATGGTAAGTGGAGACTTACCATAGATTACAGAAAGCTAAACAAACAAGTTCCCTTATCCAGGTGGCCTATGACTCAGCTCCAACAGGAACTGCCCAAGGTCACCAATGGTAAGTACTTTTCGACCCTCAACATCGCCTCTGGTTTTTGGACCATCCGTGTGTGCGACGAGGACCAATACAAACTAGCTTTCACTTTTGGTGGCCGTCAATACACCTTTAACAGGTGTCCTTTGGCTATGCTAACTCACCCACAGAGTTCAACATCTTTTTGAACAAAGCATGTCCAGATGCCCACAAGCGTGGTACTCTGATTTACGTGGACAATGTCCTTTTGAGGCAGCCAACACTGGAATCACATTTGGCTGAGATCAATCACGTTCTGAATCAACTGACAACTGCTGGTGCTAAGATTTCACTGTCAAAATGCCAATGGTGCAGATCCAAAGTGGACTATGTTGGCCTACTTGTAGGTCCTGACGGAGTTCAACCACAGTTGACTCGCACCCAAGGCCTTGACAATATCAAGGTCCCCACCAATCTCAAAGAACTACAGAGTTTTTTGGGTGTGTGTAACTACTCACATCAATTCATAGAGAACTATGCAGACCTTGCAAAACCACTGTCTGAACTCCTAAAGAAAGACGTGCCGTTTATCTGGACTGACAGACAGCAGCAGGCAATGGATGCTCTTATAGACAGGATCAAGTCAACCACATGTTTAGTCTACCCAGACTACCACAAGGTGTTTTACTTGGAAGTGGGCTTTTCTGCTCATTGCATAAGTGCAGGTCTGTACCAAATACACGACAGAGACAAACGTGTGGTGGCCTACGCCAGCAAGACAATGGCAGGCCCCGAATTGAGGTTCTCGGACTGTGAGAAAGCTCTACTGACCACAGTATGGGCAGTAAAACATTTCTCCAGCTACACTGGGGGACAGAAAATCATTATTGAAACACAACACCAGCCAGTGACTTTCCTAAACAGCCAACGCATCAGAGATGGTGTGGTGACAAACTCATGTGTTGCAACGTGGCTCATGGCACTTCAGAGTTTTGACCTGGACATCCGTTATGGTCAAAACAAGAAGTCACATTTGGGTACTGACTTGGCAATCTGCCAAAAATGTACACAAGATGTGCCAGCCACCCAGCCGCCAGCTGAGGAAAAGTCCTTAGTGACGGAGGATCCAAATCACCACTTCTTTGACGAAAATATCTGTGAAGGTATGACATCATTGTACGTGGATGGATCTGCATTCCGCAAGGACAACATCTGCAAGGCAGGTGTTGGAGGGGTCCTCCTCCAAGGTCCTGAACAGATCACTTTCAGCTACTGCTTGAGCTCTCAGACTTCTCAGTACGCTGAGATAGCAGGTATCCTAATAGCTCTCCAGATGGTTGTAGAATGATCCATCAAGATGCTAGTCATCTGCATTGACTCTAACTATGCTCGTTTGAGTTTTGAGTGTCATCTCGCCACGTGGAAACAGAACGGTTTTCTCACGAGCGACAGAAAAGTGGTCAAACACAAGGAGCTTTTCATGGCATGTGATCACTTGGTGACATCACACGACTTACAGATCTACTGGAAGAAGGTTCCAGGACATTCAAAAGTCCCAGGCAATGACAAGTACTACAACGACATTGCAGATTCCTTAGCCAAGGATGGAGCCGATGAAGGTCCTCTGTGGTCCTTCGACCCCTCCTGGCTACTGACAACTCAGTCAACACGACATTCTATTGAGGTAATGGCAGTCACACGTGCACAGGCTACGGCCAGCCCTGCTGACAACACAGTCTCTGTGCGACCCGCACTGACTGACCCAGACATCATCCAACTACAGAAGTTGGACCCTGCCATCAACTCCATGATGATGTACCTGTCTGACCCTGACAATAACACTCCGTCCAAAGACGAGCTGGATTCTGATCCAGATCTTAGAGTACTTTTTCATCTGCGTAAACAGCTAACGCTGACCAAAGGCATCCTAACTTTTGCCCATGGACCGACGTCCTCACCAGTTATCGTGGTTCCCCTAGGCCACAGGGGGGTGATGTTAGTTCATGCCCATGATCTCCCGTGCGCAGGACACAAAGGGGATAACGCCACACTGAAGGCATTGAAACAAATTGCCTATTGGCCTGGTATGAAAAAGGATGTCAAAGACTACATTGAAGGGTGCCTGGTCTGTTGCCAGTGTAACAATATAGGAGTTATTAGTCAGTTTACTGACTTACCTATAGTTTAGACGTGCAGGTATGAGCAGACTTTTATCTGCACAAACTTGCCACCAAGTTCACGGGGTCTCAACTTTTTCAGATTAAATCAACAAATCTAACGAGGTGATTAGCCAGAAATGTAATTTCACGCTTAGACTTCAATTTATGTTGGTCTACCAAAAAATAGACCTTTTATTGAAACTATCACAAAAATTACATAAACATTTGTATCGATATTAGCTCTGATTTAATAACTACGTTGACAAGAATTCAAATTAAAACAAACAGACAGTTGGACCTTTCTGTTGGCACATTACTTAAAGTTTACCATGATGAAAATAAACATAAGGAGGAGTTTAAGGAGGAAGAAGATGAAAGCTAAGTTAACTGAAATTAATTATTTGAAACAACCAGGGTAGCACCTTCCCATACGGTTCAGCTGGGCTTCCCACACGTTCAGGACACAATCAACGCCTCGTTACCTGTTGACGATACGTCTTGGAGATAAGAGTTGAAGTTTGTGGACATTAAAGGACTGTGTTGTCCCGTTCACGTCCAGACGACCTCCGCGCGTGTGAGCTGATTCAGACGAGTGAGAAGAACCGCTTCTCCCGGCAGGAACAGAGCCAGCTCCTGGCTGAACTTTCAAAGTAAAACTTCAGAAAACAAACTCTTTCAGAAATGAGTGTTGAGGCACAGCAAGGCTTTGCCGTGACTCTCAGCTGAGACGTGGGTCGAGTTGGCACAATGACCGGGCGTCTCCAGCTTTTCCCAAAGGAGAGCAACCAGTTGTCAGTTAGTTGTCTTCCAAAAACTAAAGGCAAATGCAGGAAGTGCCCATTTATAGGGAGGCGGGATCTGAACCACCTCCTGAATAACTATTGGCTGGTTATAACAAAATAAAAGATGGAAGTTTAATTCCATAGGTAGAAAGTCTCTTGACGGACAACAGGAAAACTGTTTACATAAACAGCCAGGTGGCCTGCTTGCAAGCACAGAAAATGTTATGGCTAACTTCATAGACAAAACAGAGAAGGAAGCTGAACAGCTAACAGTTTACCCTGAACTGTGTCTTAGAATCAAAGCCTGCTCGCTTTTGCAGACATAAAACCAGCAGAAGGTCAAAACTCATGAAAGTAACAGATCATCATTAAAAATGACAAAAATATACTGTAGATCAATTCTGAATTAACACACATTAAAGAGAAAGTTCAATCTGATTAATTAGTGTCCATTAATTCATAATAATTGTAAAAATATATAAGTGTCCATCTGTCTCCTTGAGGGCTTCAAGAAGGTGTAACACTTAGAGTTTCAGAGAGATGTGGAGAGGTGTACTTGAAGGTCAAGACAAAGGCCTATATCACTACAGTCCCCCTTTTTGGAAGTCATCGCCTGTCCTTGGGGATGAGTTCCAACACGAAAGGATACCACCGAATGTCTCTGACCTCTATGTAATCCAGCAAGTGGAAAAAGAAAAATCAAAAAGTTCAAAATTATACTCCCATAATGTTTTTGGAAATTCCATACTGTTCGTAGGTAATCCCATTGCGGCAAGCTTTTAATCCTTTGGAAAACATAGTCTGTTAACCCATGGAGAACTGAGTCTGTGATCCCTTGGAAAACAAAGTCTTATAATCCACAACGGTAAATCCACAACGATGGGGGTTATTGATTTCATCAGCAAGAATGGTTTTTAATCAGCATGTAGAGGGGATCCCTCGATTGAAGCAGAGGAGGCGGGCCTTGGATGAAGGTTGAAGACCAACGTTGGATCAGCAGGTCCCCACATCGAAGGTTGCAGGCTGGATGGCTTCCAGTCGGTGCCACCCTGGTTCAATGTGTCATGCAATTATGTGGTTTTAGGTGGGCTTATGATTGGGATTCTACATTAAGCCTTACCTATATGCACCTGGTATGTAAGCTATCATGGATTAGATCAGCTAAAATTACCAATTAAGGGGTGGATCAATGCTGTAAAAATCAGATATAGGGATCTATACCTATAGAAATGTGGAGGGCTTCTGTAACGAAGGCCTCTTCATTCAAACTATTCCTCCATTCATTATTTAGTTTAGGTTAAACTAAAATAAAAAATGAAATCTAGTTTGGTCTAAATGTCTGTTGTCTTTTAGACGAACGACGCAAGATTTGGTAATCCCTAAAAATTTTGAAGTCTATGGCGAGACTCATCAAAATGAATAGATCTAGAATAGAAACGATCGAATCGGTTCTACCTAAATGATTGGGAGATCAGTGTAGATTATAGTACCTTAAGTAGTATTAATCTACTATGACTCTTCAAAGATTGAGATCTTTAACAAAATGAACAGCATGTTGGCATAGTTAAAATCCATTTAAGTCTTCAACTTATCAACAATCAAAACCTCTTTTGGCTGGGAGTGTTCAGAAAACAATAACAACTTCAATAACACAAAAGTAGCAATTAAGCAACTAAAAACAACGTTACACTACGTCAAACTCACTCTGGTCGTCAGATTCCACGTCACACACAAGAAAAACAGTTCTTAGCTTTATAACCGATGTCAATTAAATCCTGCAGATTTAAACGGTTGTTAAGGTTAGTTTTTGTTGTGGGTTTTATGCTTAGCGTTTCTAAGTTCTAGTTGGAACGGTTTCTTTTCGCAACTAGAATAGTTTAAACTGTTTAGTTTATTTACTATCCTGTGCTTGGACGACCTTCTTTTCCCATGAAGTCTTTGAGTTTGCGAGATCTTTGTCGTTTGTGGGGTTATTGAAATCTTTGTCCTTGACATGGGCATGGCCTAACATCACCCCCCTGTGGTCATGAGGGACCACGCGCACGGGTGTGGACGTCCGTCCATGGGCACGAGTTAGGATGCCATTGTTTAGTTTAAGCTGTTCGCGCAGTTTATGGGGAACCTTGTACAGGAACCTTATAGGTCTCGGCCAACGTACCTCTGTACGTTTACCTCTTTCTGCGTAATGCAGGTGTGTCACAACTGTCGGCGCCGTCGCAGGCGTGTCTCTGTCGTTGTGATGTATGTCTTCCCACTTCATGAATGAAGAGGTGCTCTTTGAGTCTGTAAGAACTATGTCATCTCTGAGTAGTTCTAGATTCAAATGCTCTTGAACCAAGGTTTCATAGAAAGCTTGGCTGATGACTGAATTACCTGTCCCAGAGGACAGCACAGCGTTCTCGGTGTGTGATCCTTGGATCTCTACACCGTCCTCTACCTGTGGTAGGAAGTGTGGGTTTGCCCCCCTTTTGTTTGAGGAGGGGTCCTCAAAATCAGTAACAATGAAGTCCAAGTGACTGTCAGCGTGTTGTAGACTGTCACCTTGTGGGCTCAGATGTCCTTGAACCAAGACTTCACTGAAAGCTTGGCTGTTTGCCGAATTACCTGTCCCACAGGACAGTACAGCGTCATCGGTGTGGGACTCTTGGATCTCCACACCTTCATCTACCTGTGGTAGGAAGTGGTCAGGGAGTGCTGAAGGTGTCAGCTCGCAGAGGAGGTCCTCGTGATGGGCCAGAGTCTG
>JBBPBX010061923.1:0-20977 GCA_038048925.1 Garcialebias charrua | reverse complement strand
ACTCTTGTCGTCAGATTCCAAAGTGCAACACACAAGCAAAACAGGTCTCAACTTTATGACCGAGGTCAAATCAAATCTCGTGGATTTAAACGGTTGTTAAGGTTAGTTTTTTGTTGTGGGTTTTAGACTTAGCGTTTCTAAGTTCAAGTTGGACAATGCGACTTATAGGGTGGGAAATATGGTAGTTTAAACCTGATTAGTTTATTTACTAACTTGTGTTTGTACGACCTTATTATCCCATGAAGTCGGTGAGTTGGTGAGATCTTTGTCTTTTGTGGAGTCATTGAACGCCTTGTAAGGTTTGATCTGATTTCGATGTACCCATTTAGCAATTGGCTCTTTACGGCCTTTGCTGATTTTGATCTCGTAGACGACTGAGGACACTTTGTCTGTTATCAGATGAGGTCCAGTCCACCTGGGCATTAGTTTGCGGGCGAGAGTTCCGGTCCCGGACTCTCCTTTCCCGGTTGTTGGGGCGAACGTATAGTACCAGACTCTGTCTCCCACTTGGAGTTCATTGTGAGAGGCCTTCTGGTCATAGTACGCCTTGCGTCCTTCAGCGGACCTTTCCAGGTTTTTCTGGGCGAAAGCAAAAGTGTTTCTGAGGTGTACATTCAAATCTTTCATGTATTGTTGTGTAGTGTAGGCTGTCGCCATGACGGCGTCACCTGGTTGGTACAACAGGTGTAGAGGGAGAGTCATTTGTCGACCGGTCATCATCTCGAAGGGAGAGATGCCAGTTGATGTGTGTGGAGTGGCTCTTATGGCCATGAGGACCAGAGGGAGTTTCACATCCCAGTCCTTGTGATTTGCGGCCACGTATTTCTTCAAAATACTCACCACAGTTCTGTTTGCTCTCTCGACTTGGCCTGAAGCCTGTGGGTGGTAGCCGACATGAAAGTTGGCCTTGACGCCTAGCGTCTTCCACAGTTCTTTCATCACTTCACCTGTGAAGTGTGTACCTTGGTCTGAGTTCACCCGAAGGGGAAGTCCAAACCTTGAGAATATATGATTCATTAACAACATAGCAGTTGTTTGTGCTGTGTCGTTAGGAGCTGGTAGGCATTCTACCCATTTGGTAAATGCACAGGTTACCGTGAGAAAATATTTATTTCCTCTAGAGCTCTTAGTGAGTGGTCCAACCCAGTCGATCTGGAGGTCAGACCATGGATGCAATGCCTCTGCTTTGCAGTGGTGCCTGTGAGACCTGTTGGACCTCCTGCAGACCTGTTGGACCTCCTGCAGACCTGTTGGACCTCCTGCAGACCTGTTGGACCTCCTGCAGACCTGTTGGACCTCCTGCAGACCTGTTGGACCTCCTGCAGACCTGTTGGACCTCCTGCAGACCTGTTGGACCTCCTGCAGACCTGTTGGACCTCCTGTAGACCTGTTGGACCTCCTGTAGACCTGTTGGACCTCCTGCAGACCTGTTGGACCTCCTGCAGACCTGTTGGACCTCCTGCAGACCTGTTGGACCTCCTGCAGACCTGTTGGACCTCCTGCAGACCTGTTGGACCTCCTGCAGACCTGTTGGACCTCCTGCAGACCTGTTGGACCTCCTGCAGACCTGTTGGACCTCCTGCAGACCTGTTGGACCTCCTGTAGACCTGTTGGACCTCCTGTAGACCTGTTGGACCTCCTGCAGACCTGTTGGACCTCCTGCAGACCTGTTGGACCTCCTGTAGACCTGTTGGACCTCCTGCAGACCTGTTGGACCTCCTGTAGACCTGTTGGACCTCCTGCAGACCTGTTGGACCTCCTAGACCTGTTGGACCTCCTGTAGACCTGTTGGACCTCCTGTAGACCTGTTGGACCTCCTGTAGACCTGTTGGACCTCCTGCAGACCTGTTGGACCTCCTGCAGACCTGTTGGACCTCCTGTAGACCTGTTGGACCTCCTGTAGACCTGTTGGACCTCCTGCAGACCTGTTGGACCTCCTGCAGACCTGTTGGACCTCCTGTAGACCTGTTGGACCTCCTGTAGACCTGTTGGACCTCCTGCAGACCTGTTGGACCTCCTGTAGACCTGTTGGACCTCCTGCAGACCTGTTGGACCTCCTGCAGACCTGTTGGACCTCCTGCAGACCTGTTGGACCTCCTGTAGACCTGTTGGACCTCCTGCAGACCTGTTGGACCTCCTGTAGACCTGTTGGACCTCCTGCAGACCTGTTGGACCTCCTGTAGACCTGTTGGACCTCCTGCAGACCTGTTGGACCTCCTGCAGACCTGTTGGACCTCCTGCAGACCTGTTGGACCTCCTGTAGACCTGTTGGACCTCCTGCAGACCTGTTGGACCTCCTGCAGACCTGTTGGACCTCCTGTAGACCTGTTGGACCTCCTGCAGACCTGTTGGACCTCCTGTAGACCTGTTGGACCTCCTGTAGACCTGTTGGACCTCCTGTAGACCTGTTGGACCTCCTGCAGACCTGTTGGACCTCCTGTAGACCTGTTGGACCTCCTGTAGACCTGTTGGACCTCCTGCAGACCTGTTGGACCTCCTGTAGACCTGTTGGACCTCCTGTAGACCTGTTGGACCTCCTGCAGACCTGTTGGACCTCCTGTAGACCTGTTGGACCTCCTGTAGACCTGTTGGACCTCCTGCAGACCTGTTGGACCTCCTGCAGACCTGTTGGACCTCCTGCAGACCTGTTGGACCTCCTGTAGACCTGTTGGACCTCCTGCAGACCTGTTGGACCTCCTGTAGACCTGTTGGACCTCCTGTAGACCTGTTGGACCTCCTGCAGACCTGTTGGACCTCCTGCAGACCTGTTGGACCTCCTGCAGACCTGTTGGACCTCCTGTAGACCTGTTGGACCTCCTGCAGACCTGTTGGACCTCCTGCAGCCCACGTGTCCTCCAGGACCCTCACATCCAAACATCATTAGCTGCTGGTTGTCCTGAGGACCGGGCTGGTCTTCATCTCTTGTTGTTTTAGTCTCATCTTAAAGAACATTTGTCCTCTCCGGCTGGTAATACAGAGCGAGTTGTTTGTTTGTTTGTTTGTTTATGGTCACCTGTAGAATCTTCATTCAGTTTTTGTTCAACTCGTGTTGATGATGTCACAGTATAGACTCGTGTTGATGATGTCACAGTATAAAGACTTGTGTTGACGATGTCACAGTATAAGTCTTCCTTAATATTAATAAATGTGAACTATTAGCCCTAAAAGATTGTAACACGTCCTCCATCCATAATATTCCTGTTAAAGACTCTGTCACCTATCTCGGCATAACGATCAACAAGGATCAAAACACTAGATGTGTTCTGAACTTTGACCCCATTATAAGAAATGTACAAAAAAAACTGAACTCTTGGCTTCAAAGAGATTTGTCAATCAGAGGAATAATTTTGTTAACTAAAGCAGAAGGCATCTCCCCTTATCCAGCTTTGTCTCTTTCTGTAAACAAACAAACAACTGATATCATTGATAAAATGCTATATAGATTTGCATGGAAAAATAGGATTCATTATATCAGAAAATCAGTATTGATGAACTCATACGACATGGTGGCCTAAATTTTCTTGATTTATCAACTTTAAACAATACGTTCAAAATAAATTGGATCAAACAGTTTCTTAAAAATCCCTCCTCAATCTGGAATTTTATACCTAATTACTTATTCTCTAAACTTGGTGGCCTTAACTTTGTTCTTCTTTGCAACTACAACATTGAAAAACTCCCCATAAAGCTATCTAATTTCCATAAACAAATGCTTCTTTCCTGGTCTTTAATTTACAAGCACAATTTCTCACCCCATCGATATTATATTTGGAACAATGGAGACATTTTGTACAAACGTAAGTCTTTATTCTTGGAAAATTGGTTTGAACATGGAATCATTTTAGTTCAGCAGCTATTTAATCCCAATGGTGTTTTAATGTCTTATTCTGAACTTCTAAACAAGTTTGGCATTCCTATACCACCAAAGGAATACGCGTTTGTTTTTGACGCTATCCCGTCTGGTGTTATAATGCTTCTTAAGTCCTCTATAACTCCTTCACTGACTCCACCAAGTTTGAACCCTGCTGACTCTAGTATTGGTCAAATCTGTTTTTCCACTAAAAAGACAAAAAACAACCGTGATATACGTGCCTTATTCCAGAAGGACATGGTCTCTGTTCCAAATGTTGTCTCTTATTGGAATAACCTTGCACCAGACCTGAACTGGAAAAAAATCTGGTGCCTTCCATCTAAATATTTGGTTATTAATAAAATGAAAGAAGTATCCTTTAAGATTATCCATCGTTTTTATCCCTGCAAGTCTTTCCTTCAACGATACAAAAAGGACATTGACATGAACTGCTCATTCTGCCAACTCTGTGAAGAAGATCTCTGTCATTTATTCTGGTCATGTCCTTTCTTATGTACGTTCTGGCAAGATATTTGCACTTTTATTTCCCAAAACATTCTTGTTGACTTTTCCCTTACTTATGTAAATGTGTTGTTTGGATTCTTTTCTTATCCCATTAATAAAACAAACCATTATTATATTATCAACCTAATTTTATTAGTTGCAAAATACCATGTACATAAATCTAAATTCTCATATCAGAAACCTTGTTTCTTGGTCTTTGGAGAGGAATTCAAACAATATATTAGAACACTTCAGTTCTCAAACAATAGTAAAGCCATAAAAATTACTGATTTGTGGACCCACTTCAACATTTTTGTGACTTAACTTTTTTTTCTCTTTACAAATATATTTATATGTGAGCATGTATGTATATGTATAAATTCACTTCTCTTCATTTGTGTTTGTTTTATAACCCCCTGGCACTATTCACTTGTTCATTTTGTTCTATAATATTGATATTGTTTCTACTGTTTTGTTAACATTTTTATTATCAATTTAAAAAAAAACAATGATCTAAAAATGTAATCTGTGAAAGAGCAGAAACGTTTCCCTGAGAAAAGATCTTCAGGAGCTGTGTTCCTGAATTTATTAAAGTCATGGCTCCATTTTAACTTTCTCCTCCTCCTTCTCCTCCTGCAGCCCGCCTGAAGCCCGTACCTCCTCCCTCCTCCTCGGCTCTCATGCACTCAGACTCAGAGTTTGACAGCGATGAAGGACAGGAGCGTGGACACCTGCTGCGGCCCCAGAACGGCTCCCTGAGGAACGGCCAGGGGCCCCCGAGGGCCCTGAAGCCCAGAGAGGAGCACCTATAGCAGCTGCTCCTCTTCATCGATGAAGGCTGACTGTTGTTTCCTGCTCCGACTCTGAGCCAGAACCAGGAGGAGACTACACCACCCTGATCCTGGGGGGTTCTGACCCGCTCCAAATGCTTACACACTGAAAGAGGAAGTTACCTGCTTCACTTCCTGTCTAAAGAGGAAGTTAGCTGCTTCACTTCCTGTCTAAAGAGGAAGTTAGCTGCTTCACTTCCTGTCTAAAGAGGAAGTTAGCTTCTTCACTTCCTGTCTAAAGAGGAAGTTAGCTTCTTCACTTCCTGTCTAAAGAGGAAGTTACCTGCTTCACTTCCTGTCTAAAGAGGAAGTTAGCTGCTTCACTTCCTGTCTAAAGAGGAAGTTAGCTGCTTCACTTCCTGTCTAAAGAGGAAGTTAGCTGCTTCATTCCTGTCTAAAGAGGAGGGCTGTGTCTCAATTCAGGGGCTGCATCCTCATGAGTGCGCATTTGTCGGCCGCATGTACGTCATTGCCCCGCGCGGAGGACTGTCCCAATTCGAAGACTCCTCCCCATGCGGCCGAGGAATGCGGCCTACTTCCTGTCGAAATCGAGGATGCATCCGTGGATCCTTCAAGACGGAGGCTATCCCAGAATTCGTAGCGCCAGCAGAGATTTTGCGGGGGGTGGGACTTTCTGCGTGCAGGGGCGGGACTGCTGCGTGTTGTTGAGTCATCACCTCGTTCTAACAACAACCTCAGCGCGAGCTGAATCTCATTAAAATTTAACTACAGAAACGACTAAAAAAATATTTGTTAGCTGAATACAGTATATATTAGTGTTTCTGAGTTTACCGTTTGTTAAGAACTGATTACAAATCAGCTTATTTTACATGTGCGTAGCAAGGATTTTCTGAGGGGCGATCTGTTAAAAGATAGAGTGGACCTACAAAAAGCAAGTTGTCCAGTAGCTCAATTGGTTAATCATTGGGTTAGCGCCCAGATCTTTTTCTCGAAGCTGGTTCGAATCTCACTCGGTTCGGTTAAAACTTATTTTACGTTTGTCTTTTATTGGATAAAAAAATGAGGGCTGAGATTAAAAAGAAGGAGTTTGTGAAACTCCTTTTTTTTTATCCAATAAAAGACAAACGTAAAATAAGTTTTAACCGAACCGAGTGAGATTCGAACCAGCTTCGAGAAAAGGATCTGGGCAACCCAATGATTAACCAATTGAGCTACTGGACAACTTGCTTTTTGTAGGTCCACTCTATCTTTTAACCGATCGCCCCTCAGAAAATCCTTGCTACGCACGTGTAAAATAAGCTGATTTGTAATCAGTTCTTAACAAACAGTAAACTCAGAAACACTAATATATATATTCAGCTAACAAATATTTTTTAGCGGCGTCCCTTCTCTTTCCACACACACACCAAGCGCGCACACTTCCCACCCATTTCAAGAGAACGCCCCACCCACTTCAATGCCGGCTCTCCGGAAGGCTAGACCGTCCCATTTCAGCAGTTTCGTCCAGCCCACCCGGCCTTGTGAGTGCGTGGCCTACTCGGCCTAGCTAGGCTGGGTCCGCCCCTGAATTGAGACACAGCCGAAGTTAGCTGCTTCACTTCCTGTCTAAAGAGGAAGTTAGCTGCTTCACTTCCTGTCTAAAGAGGAAGTTAGCTGCTTCACTTCCTGTCTAAAGAGGAAGTTAGCTGCTTCACTTCCTGTCTAAAGAGGAAGTTAGCTGCTTCACTTCCTGTCTAAAGAGGAAGTTAGCTGCTTCACTTCCTGTCTAAAGAGGAAGTTAGCTGCTTCACTTCCTGTCTCACACAGGCATGCTCAGACCTCGCTTCATGTAGACCAAACACTGCCACAGACCCGAACAGAACCACCAGACCCGAACAGAACCACCGGTACCACCAGACCCGCCTCTACCGAAGCATCTGCTGCATGGTTGTGTGTTTTCTGTGTGTCATCAACCCACAGGCTTTTATTCTGAAGGCCGGCTGCAGAGCCAACAGACTCTTATTGTGAAGGCCTGTGAGCGACTTTAACAAACACTGGAGAGCGCAGCGAGGAGGAGGAGGAAGATGAAGATGCTGACGAACACAAGCTGCACTTTGATGTAACGTCTCATTTTGTTGTTGAACTTTGTTCCTGTTGGAGTCAGAAGTAGATAAAGTTTTATTCCTGAGGTTCATTTTCTCGTCTGCTTTTGTTGTCGACTCTTTGTTGAGGGTCACATCTGGAGGTGGAGATGAGACAAGCAAACATCTCATCTCATCAGTCACATCTGGAGGTGGAGATGAGACAAGCAAACATCTCATCTCATCAGTCACATCTGGAGGTGGAGATGAGACAAGCAAACATCTCATCTCATCAGTCACATCTGGAGGTGGAGATGAGACAAGCAAACATCTCATCTCATCAGTCACATCTGGAGGTGGAGATGAGACAAGCAAACATCTCATCTCATCAGTCACATCTGGAGGTGGAGATGAGACAAGCAAACATCTCATCTCATCAGTCACATCTGGAGGTGGAGATGAGACAAGCAAACATCTCATCTCATCAGTCACATCTGGAGGTGGAGATGAGACAAGCAAACATCTCATCTCATCAGTCACATCTGGAGGTGGAGATGAGACAAGCAAACATCTCATCAGTCACATCTGGAGGTGGAGATGAGACGAGCAAACATCTCATCAGTCACATCTGGAGGTGGAGATGAGACGAGCAAACATCTCATCAGTCACATCTGGAGGTGGAGATGAGACGAGCAAACATCTCATCAGTCACAGCTGAAGGTGGAGATGAGACAAGCAAACATCTCATCTCATCAGTCACATCTGGAGGTGGAGATGAGACAAGCAAACATCTCATCTCATCAGTCACATCTGGAGGTGGAGATGAGACAAGCAAACATCTCATCTCATCAGTCACATCTGGAGGTGGAGATGAGACAAGCAAACATCTCATCTCATCAGTCACATCTGGAGGTGGAGATGAGACGAGCAAACATCTCATCTCATCAGTCACATCTGGAGGTGGAGATGAGACGAGCAAACATCTCATCAGTCACAGCTGAAGGTGGAGATGAGACAAGCAAACATCTCATCTCATCAGTCACATCTGGAGGTGGAGATGAGACAAGCAAACATCTCATCTCATCAGTCACATCTGGAGGTGGAGATGAGACAAGCAAACATCTCATCTCATCAGTCACATCTGGAGGTGGAGATGAGACAAGCAAACATCTCATCTCATCAGTCACATCTGGAGGTGGAGATGAGACAAGCAAACATCTCATCTCATCAGTCACATCTGGAGGTGGAGATGAGACAAGCAAACATCTCATCTCATCAGTCACATCTGGAGGTGGAGATGAGACAAGCAAACATCTCATCTCATCAGTCACATCTGGAGGTGGAGATGAGACAAGCAAACATCTCATCTCATCAGTCACATCTGGAGGTGGAGATGAGACAAGCAAACATCTCATCTCATCAGTCACATCTGGAGGTGGAGATGAGACAAGCAAACATCTCATCTCATCAGTCACATCTGGAGGTGGAGATGAGACAAGCAAACATCTCATCTCATCAGTCACATCTGGAGGTGGAGATGAGACGAGCAAACATCTCATCTCATCAGTCACATCTGGAGGTGGAGATGAGACGAGCAAACATCTCATCTCATCAGTCACATCTGGAGGTGGAGATGAGACGAGCAAACATCTCATCTCATCAGTCACATCTGGAGGTGGAGATGAGACGAGCAAACATCTCATCAGTCACAGCTGGAGGTGGAGATGAGACGAGCAAACATCTCATCAGTCACAGCTGGAGGTGGAGATGAGCAAACATCTCATCAGTCACATCTGGAGGTGGAGATGAGACAAGCAAACATCTCATCTCATCAGTCACATCTGGAGGTGGAGATGAGACGAGCAAACATCTCATCTCATCAGTCACATCTGGAGGTGGAGATGAGACGAGCAAACATCTCATCTCATCAGTCACATCTGGAGGTGGAGATGAGACGAGCAAACATCTCATCAGTCACAGCTGGAGGTGGAGATGAGACGAGCAAACATCTCATCAGTCACATCTGGAGGTGGAGATGAGACAAGCAAACATCTCATCTCATCAGTCACATCTGGAGGTGGAGATGAGACAAGCAAACATCTCATCTCATCAGTCACATCTGGAGGTGGAGATGAGACGAGCAAACATCTCATCAGTCACATCTGGAGGTGGAGATGAGACGAGCAAACATCTCATCTCATCAGTCACATCTGGAGGTGGAGATGAGACGAGCAAACATCTCATCTCATCAGTCACAGCTGGAGGTGGAGATGAGACGAGCAAACATCTCATCTCATCAGTCACAGCTGGAGGTGGAGATGAGACGAGCAAACATCTCATCAGTCACATCTGGAGGTGTGATGAGACGAGCAAACATCTCATCTCATCAGTCACAGCTGGAGGTGAAGATGAGATGAGCAAACATCTCGTCAGTCACATCTGGAGGTGTGATGAGACGAGCAAACCTCTCATCTCATCAGTCACAGCTGGAGGTGGAGATGAGACAAGCAAACATCTCATCAGTCACATCTGGAAGTGTGATGAGACGAGCAAACATCTCATCTCATCAGTCACATCTGGAGGTGTGATGAGACGAGCAAACATCTCATCTCATCAGTCACAGCTGGAGGTGGAGATGAGACAAGCAAACATCTCATCTCATCAGTCACATCTGGAGGTGGAGATGAGACAAGCAAACATCTCATCTCATCAGTCACATCTGGAGGTGGAGATGAGACAAGCAAACATCTCATCTCATCAGTCACATCTGGAGGTGGAGATGAGACAAGCAAACATCTCATCTCATCAGTCACATCTGGAGGTGGAGATGAGACAAGCAAACATCTCATCTCATCAGTCACATCTGGAGGTGGAGATGAGACAAGCAAACATCTCATCAGTCACATCTGGAGGTGGAGATGAGACAAGCAAACATCTCATCTCATCAGTCACATCTGGAGGTGGAGATGAGACGAGCAAACATCTCATCTCATCAGTCACATCTGGAGGTGGAGATGAGACAAGCAAACATCTCATCAGTCACAGCTGGAGGTGGAGATGAGACGAGCAAACATCTCATCTCATCAGTCACAGCTGGAGGTGGAGATGAGACAAGCAAACATCTCATCAGTCACAGCTGGAGGTGGAGATGAGACAAGCAAACATCTCATCAGTCACAGCTGGAGGTGGAGATGAGACAAGCAAACATCTCATCAGTCACAGCTGGAGGTGGAGATGAGACAAGCAAACATCTCATCAGTCACAGCTGGAGGTGGAGATGAGACGAGCAAACATCTCAGAGTCAGTCAGAGTACTTTTATTAACATTGCACAAGTTTGCACCAGTACAGCGTGAATATGTACGCACAGTCATCCTCAAGGGGGCGAGTGTGTGAAGCTGCTGCTATCATACCACATGAGACATCATATCACATTATGTTCTTCAGCGCCGCCTCTCCCATCCGTATCGGGATGAAGGTCAAAGGTGTGAAAACAAGGAAAGAACCATGAGGGTCACAGCGTTGGTATTAAAAAAGATATACCACATTTTGCCTATCATGATAACGTGATACGTATCACGTTATTACGTGATAATATCACGTTATTACGTGATATTATCAAGTAATAATGTGATATGTATCACGTTATTACTTGATACGTATCACATTATTACGTGATACGTATCACGTTATTACTACATAAGCCCCCCCCCCAAAAAAAATTTCTCCAGGTGGTAGCACTACGCTTCCGTGAAGACCTACACCAAACTGCTGAAATTTTGGTTCATTTTGTTAAATTTTCATCTGTCTACCAACAACTCTGCTCTGCTTTTACATTCATTTCCACATAACCAGTGGTGGAGAAAGTACTTAAACACTGTACTTAAGTAAAAGTACAAATAAACAGACAAAAATGGACTAGTAAAAGTAGAAGTACCACATTAATTATGGGTAATGGTGCTGATACCATGTGGATGGACATCTATACTTATCACGTAATAACGTGATATGTATCACGTAATAACGTGATACGTATCACGTAATAACGTGATACGTCTAACGTTATTATGTGATAATATGTAGTAATAACGTGATACATATCACGTTACGTTATGTGTTTTAAAACACTAGAAGTTTTCGTTGGAGGATGTGGGCGTGGCAGCATGGCAAATACAAGACCAGCAGGTGATGCTGGAGCTATGGAGTTTGCATGTGATTTTGAATATTTGGCAAATGCGCACCATGATAGCGACTGGGCGGACTAAATAGAGTGCCCACGCTCGCCACAATAAGGCCGGAGCGGCGCTAAGCTGCGAGGGCCTCAACGCCGCTTGCGGCTTTAATTTTAAATGTTTTTTATGACTGTTTATTGTTGTCTGTACATCATCTGTGCTTCTTTTGTTTAAAACTGGTCTCTTGAAATGATTCTTCGTGACTCAATGAGAATAACCTGGATACATTTAAGGATTAAAGGTTCTTTGTGACATTCGCACCACATGTGGTACATGTGGTGGAACAAAATTGTGTACACAGGGTCCCAGTTACATCCAACAAAAATATAAAATGTAAAATAAAAACAATAACATCTAAGATATGAACAAAGAAATACTTAAAGCTGCAGTCTGCAGTTTCTGTAGTGCAGTTAAGTTTTTCAAAAAATATATTTTTAACATATTTCTTCACTCTGTCACTATCTCCTGACAGACTGATGTTAGACAAAGTAATCTCTGAAAAAAACTATAGTCCCCTTGCTTCTCCAGGTGTTACTAAAAGCATTTCTAAAAAGCCACAGTGACCCGCCGTTAACCAGCCAATAAAAACAGAGCTTCTCACTTCTCACGCTCCTAACCCACGCCCCCCCGTCCCAGCCCGCAGCGGCCGCGCAGGTTCTCGTTGAAATAATTGCAAAGCGATGCAAAACTGTTTTGTATGTGACACAAATGTATTAAATTCCCCTTCTTCATCCCTGATCTGGACTTTTCTTTTGTTTTTTTGCCAAAAGTCAAGTGATCGCTTCATCCTCCATCCATGACAGAAACATTGAGGAAATGAATGAATTTGTCACGATCGAATTAAACTCGGGTTCAACGTGGCTGCGCGAGGCTCTGCAGATTTCATGATGTTCTGGTGTGCTGGACCAGCGCTCCATGTTTTTATTTTATTTTTTAGAACGTTTTATTAACATATATACACAGAACTTCGCAGCGGCTGCGACAGGACATGTAGTGGAGGCGGAGCATTCGGAAGCAGAGCTGAATTTCACCGAGAGCAAGAGGGAGCAGAGCCATATATGGCTCTGAGGGGGAGGGACCAGAAACATGTCTCTGTTCAAACAGAGCCATAGAGAGAGAGAGTTGCGACACTTCCATAGACTCCCATTGTAAGAATTGAATGCGGAAGTCACGTGGGTCATGGAGGGGGCGATTTGTTCCATGGCTCTGGTTACAGTCTGACGCTGCCTGCAGTAGCGCTCCGTCGCCACCAGAGAGCGTAGCTCCACAAGGTTTCCATAGACGTAGTTTGGAACGATTGACCGCCTGTCGGCGAGTTCAAAGAGTGTCGGAACTCTCACTTTATATGGCTCTGGGCGATTTGTTCCAAACTGTTCCAAACAGCAGCGCTGCTAGCATCGAACATAGTTCATTCTTGATGTTTCAGACGTGTTTTCTCCAGTAAGTTGATAAAAATACAAATTTCTTTTGCCCTTGTGAAGCGTTAGCTGACTGTTCTGTACCAGTTTATCAACATTAATACTTCATGTCGCCAGTTTTACTTCATTAAACATGTTAAATTTTTAGTTGTGTTTTAACTGCAGCTAGCTCTGCAATCATGATGGTTTAAACTGATCTATTTCTGTCTAATTCAGCGTTTTAAAATATTCATTACAGCCTAAATTTTGAAAGTTATTGTGTATTTATTATTTTTATGGTAATTACAGTTACTGAACTCTCAAAATATAGCCTTTTTTTCCTGAGAGATTGACGTGGTTAATTTAAAGTTATAGATCCTTTGTCAAAGACTGCAGCATAAATTGTGACATTACTGTATCTTTAAAGAAACATGTGATCGTGGAGATGAGTATTTTTTTATGTTTTCCAGGTTAACTACAGAATGACTTGAATGTTGCAAAGTATCACAAAGGTACAATATCTAATTTTCTGTCTTAAACAATAATATCTTAATCAACATGTTTGAATAAAATTACTTTAACACCATAACCTTCACAAAGTTGGTATTTACTGCAGGACTGTTAATTTACATTATAGTTTTATATTATTAGTTATGAGTCAAGTTGAGATGAGACGACCTCAATAAATTGTAGAACAGTAACAATTTTTTTTATGATTAATATCAGATGGAACTGGGAAGTTATTCTTCATGCCAATTGCCTTAATTTGATCTTTAGTAAAAATAAAATATGTCAGTATTTATTTTCCATTAACATTTTTCTTCACAGAACTGTTAATTTTCATGTCTGAAGTTCTTCTATCCTGCTTTTGTAATTTTTTTGTGTTCTAATTGTTCCCTCAGGTTTTTCATCTCTGTTCCCTGATTGCATCGCCTGTTGATACATCTTCATGGTCCTGTCGATCCTGGATCATCATCCCTGTCGTCTGAGGCTACATTTTCATCTTTCCCTCATCTCACTCACCTCACTTCTATTTCTCCTCAATCTCTGAAATTACAATGGCACTGTTAGCATGAAGATTATTGTTCAATAAAAATATGACGTGTATTATTTAACACCTTTCGTACCAAAGTTTACTTTATTCATTCAACCTTTATTTATACAGGTTAATCCCATTGAGCCTTGAGGACTTATTTATAAGGGAGAGCTGATTTGAACAAAGAATGATGACAACAGTGACAACAATAGACAGTTATAAAAGAGACATACACATTTTTTAAAAACAAATTAAAATAATACGGCAAAAACAGCAAGATTATAAGGTGAATGTAGAAAACTAAAAACAGGAACTTTAGAACAATGTGTGTGATCACTGGTCAGTGGAAGTTCTGCTGGACTTCTCATTTGGTTCTGGGCAATGAAAACAAACGGAACCTCCTTCAGTCTCACACGGCCTGACTGTGTCTTTGTGACGTGACCTCTCTCAAAATGTGCCTGTAGAGTGATATTAGTTTATTTTCTTGTACATTTCTTTGACAGTTAAACATTTTGAGCTCTGGTTGAAAATGTTTGTGCAGATGAAATTCATCACTCAGTTTGTGTTGTTATGATGATATGATATACCGTGTAAATAGTAAAGTACTTTATTAAAGCTTGTTTTACATTTTACATATTTTATATAAAATTGTTTGGTAATTTATTTTTGCACAATTAACACTTATTTTGTCACCTGTTATGATTTTAACTAGAAACTGTTTCATTTAAATTAACATTTTAATAAGTGAATTACTATTTTACAATAGTCAGGCTACAAGCACAATCAACTCTGTTATCCAGATACTCAGTTGCTAATAAAAATAAAAAAAAGAACAATTATGGCCGTGGCACAGTGGTAATGGCAGCCGACCCCCGATCAGAAGGTTGGAGGTTCGAATCCCGCGTCCGCCCACCATGTGTCGTTGTGTCCCTGGGCAAGACACTTAACCCCAAGTTGCTCCCGGTAGGTCTGGATCGCGCCTTGCAAGACAAGCTACCACTACCGGTGTATGAATGTGTGAATGAATGGGTGGATGGCTGGTATTGTAAAGCGCTTTGGGGCTCCTCACAGGGGGCTGGAAAGCGCTATATAAATAAGCTCCATTTACCATTTACCATAATGTGCAGGAATGAAGACTTCATCCCAGATGATCTAAGGTAAACTGGAGCAGATCAAATGATGGACGGTGGAGCATTCTCATGCAGAGAACATCAGAAATAGCTTCATAACAGGTGTTTCTCTGTTGTTTTTTACGTGAGTGTAGTAACATTATAAAACACTGTTGACATGGCTGTATTGATCATTGTATTGCATAGACATTTATTTTCTAATAAATGTGTTTACAGTCTCGTTTCACTGTAATGATAAATGCATCTGTCACGTCTAAAAATGCTTTAATAAAACACATAGTGAAATAATCAATAATCAGTTAATTAACCAGTTTGTTACTGCTCAATAATTACTGAAAGACGCTGGACAAAGTAAGAAAAGTCGAATTTTGTGTTCTGTTGTGCCAGTAGCTGCTCAAACTGACTGACAGCGACGAGCTGTTTGGAACGAATGAGAGCTGCATGAACCACGTGACTGCTTCTCGGCGAGTACAAAGCGTGTCACAACTCTCCATCTATATGGCTCTATGTTCAAAATTTTCCTAAGTTCCAGCGTGTTCCAGAAATTACATATTGCACCATTAAACTAAAAACACACTAATAATACAAAAACAACACGCCAAACAGCAGCACGAACATGAGTCTGTGTGAGCAGATGAACACAAATGAACACTGCAACATGAACTGGATCAGCAGCAACATGAAACAGATCAGCAACATGAACTGGATCAGCAGCAACATGAAACAGATCAGCAGCAACATGAAACGGATCAGCAACATGAACTGGATCAGCAGCAACATGAAACAGATCAAAGCAGCAACATGAAACAGATCAAAGCAGCAACATGAAACAGATCAAAGCAGCAACATGAAACAGATCAAAGCAGCAACATGAAACAGATCAAAGCAGCAACATGAAACGGATCAGCAACATGAAACAGATCAGCAGCAACATGAAACACACCCACGCCCCACTGAAAATAGGTGGGTCTGCAGTGGAAGTGGTCTCCAGCTACAAATACTTGGGTGTACACATGAATGATAACCTCAGCTGGAGCAACAACACCACCAGCCTGATCAAGAAAGGTCATCAGAGACTCTACTTCCTCAGACGGCTGAGACGAGCTGGTCTGAGCAGCCCAGTCCTCACCTCCTTCTACAGGTGTGCAGTGGAGAGCATCCTGTGCTCCAGCATCAACGTGTGGCATGGAGGCTGCACAGTTGAAGAGAGGAAAGCTCTGCAGAGAGTGGTGAAGGCTGCACAGAAGTCTGTTGGAGTCAGTCTCCCCACCATCACAGACATTTACACCTCCAGATGCAGGAAAAGAGCCACCTGCATCATGAAAGACCTCACTCATCCAGCACACTCACTCTTTGCCCCACTCCCCTCAGGACGGAGGTTGAGGAGCATCAAGTGTAGAACCACTAGACTGAGGAACAGCTTCTACCCTGAGGCTGTTAGACTCATGAATAAATAAAAATAAAATAAAAAATAAACACTGCAAAATATCACATCATGCTGATGCTGATCTGTTTTCTTGTTGCTGTGTTCATCTGTGACCATCTGCTCATACAAACTCATGTTCGTGCTGCTGTTTATTCCCACTATATTAGGCTTAGTGTATTACTAGTTGATGTTTTTCTTAGTTAATTCTAGATGTTATTACTGTTTTTCTCTTGCATTTGTTGTTGGATGTAACTGGGACCTCGTGTACATAATCTCGTTTTCATCACATGTACCACATGCGGTGCAAATGACAATAAAGACTCTAACTCTCTCTCTGACTCTAGCCTCGTTGAGCCACGGGGACTCATTTACAAGAGGGACCTGTCTCACTCACACCCAGGGTTACCAATCAGCCTAACATGCATGTTTTTTTCTCTGACTCTCTGAAACAGATCAGCAACATGAACTGGATCAGCAGCAACATGAAACGGATCAGCAACATGAACTGGATCAGCAGCAACATGAAACAGATCAGCAGTAACATGAACCAGATCAGCAACATGAAACTGATCAGCAGCAACATGAAACTGATCAGCAACATGAAACAGATCAGCAGCAACATGAAACAGATCAGCAACATGAAACAGATCAGCAGCAACATGAAACAGATCAGCAGCAACATGAAACAGATCAGCAGCAACATGAAACAGATCAGCAGCAACATGAAACAGATCAGCAGCAACATGAAACAGATCAGCAGCAACATGAAACAGATCAGCAGCAACATGAAACAGATCAGCAGCAACATGAAACAGATCAGCAGCAACATGAAACAGATCAGCAGCAACATGAAACAGATCAGCAGCAACATGAAACAGATCAGCAGCAACATGAAACAGATCAGCAGCAACATGAAACAGATCAGCAGCAACATGAAACAGATCAGCAGCAACATGAAACAGATCAGCAGCAACATGAAACAGATCAGCAACATGAAACAGATCAGCAGCAACATGAAACAGATCAGCAGCAACATGAAACAGATCAGCAGCAACATGAAACAGATCAGCAACATGAAACAGATCAGCAACATGAAACGGATCAGCAGCAACATGAAACAGATCAGCAACATGAAATAGATCAGCAGCAACATGAAACGGGTAAGCAACATGAAACAGATCAGTAGCAACATGAAACAGGTAAGCAACAAGAAATGGATCAGCAGCAACCTGAAACAGATCAACAACATGAAACTGATGAGAAACATGAAATGGATCAGTAGCAACATGAAACAGGTAAGTAACATGAAACAGATCAGCTGCAACATGAAACAGATCAGCAGCAACATGAAACAGATCAGCAACATGAACCAGATCAGTAGCAACATGAAACGGATCATCAGCAACATGAAACAGATCAGCAACATGAAACAGATCAGCAGCAACATGAAACAGATCAGCAACATGAAACGGATCAGCAACAACATGAAACAGATCAGCAAGATGAAATAGATCAGCAGCAACATGAAACAGATCAGCAGCAACATGAAACAGGTAAGCAACATGAAATGGATCAGCAGCAACCTGAAACAGATCAACAACATGAAACAGATCAGAAACATGAAATGGATCAGCAACATGAAACAGATCAGCAACAACATGAAACAGGTAAGTAACATGAAATGGATCAGCAGCAACATGAAACAGATCAGCAACATGAACTGGATCAGCAGCAACATGAAATAGATCAAAGCAGCAACATGAAACAGATCAGCAACATGAACCAAATCAGGAGCAACATGAAACGGATAAGCAGCAACATGAAACGGATCAGCAACATGAAACAGATCAGCAGTAACATGAAACAGATCAGCAACATGTAACAGATCAGCAGCATAAAATAGATCAGCAGCATCATGAAACAGATAAGCAGCAACATGAAACCGATCAGCAACATGAAACCGATCAGCAACATGAAACGGATCAGTAGCAACATGAAACAGATGAGCAGCAACATGAAATAGATCAGCAGCAACATGAAACAGGTAAGCAACATGAAATGGATCAGCAGCAACCTGAAACAGATCAACAACATGAAACAGATCAGAAACATGAAATGGATCAGCAGCAACATGAAACAGATCAGTGGCAACATGAAACAGATCAACAACATGAAACAGGTAAGTAACAGGAAATGGATCAGCTGCAACATAAAACAGATAGCAGCAACATGAACCAGATCAGCAGCAACATGAAACAGATCAGCAACATGAGACAGATCAGCAACATGAGACAGATCAGCAGCAACATGAAACAGATCAGAAACATAAAACAGATCAGCAGCAACATGAAACAGATCAGTAGCAACATGAAATAAGTAAGCAGCAACATGAAACAGGTAAGCAACATGAAATTGATCAGTAGCAACATGAAACGGATCAGTAGCAACATGAAACCGATCGGTAGCAACATGAAACAGATGAGTAGCAACATGAAACGGGTAAGCAACATGAAACAGATCAACAGCAACATGAAACAGGTAAGCAACATGAAACGGATCAGCAGCAACATGAAACAGATCAGCAGCAACATGAAACAGATCAGCAACATGAAACAAATCAGCAGCAACATGAAACAGATCAGCAACATGAAACAGATCAGCAACATAAAATAGATCAGTAGCAACATGAAACCGATCAGCAACATGAAACGGATCAGCAGCAACATTAAACAGGTAAGCAACATGAAATGGATCAGCAGCAACATGAAACAGATCAGCAACATGAAATAGATCAGCAGCAACATGAAACAGGTAAGCAACATGAAACAGATCAGCAGCAACATGAAACAGGTAAGGAACATGAAATGGATCAGCAGCAACATGAACCAGATCAACAACATGAAATGGATCATCAGCAACATGAAACAGATCAGCAGCAACATGAAACAGGTAAGTAACATGAAACGAATCAGCAGCAACATGAAACAGATCGGCAGCAACATGAAACAGATCAGTAGCAACATGAAACAGATCAGCAGCAACATGAAACAGATAAGCAACATGAAACAGATCAGCAGCAACATGAAACAGATCAGCAGCAACATGAAACAGATCAGCAGCAACATGAAACAGATCAGCAGCAACATGAAACAGATCAGCAGCAACATGAAACAGATCAGCAGCAACATGAAACAGATCAGCAGCAACATGAAACAGATCAGCAGCAACATGAAACAGATCAGCAGCAACATGAAACAGATCAGCAGCAACATGAAACAGATCAGCAGCAACATGAAACAGATCAGCAGCAACATGAAACAGATCAGCAGCAACATGAAACAGATCAGCAGCAACATGAAACAGATCAGCAGCAACATGAAACAGATCAGCAGCAACATGAAACAGATCAGCAGCAACATGAAACAGATCAGCAGCAACATGAAACAGATCAGCAGCAACATGAAACAGATCAGCAGCAACATGAAACAGATCAGCAGCAACATGAAACAGATCAGCAGCAACATGAAACAGATCAGCAGCAACATGAAACAGATCAGCAGCAACATGAAACAGATCAGCAGCAACATGAAACAGATCAGCAGCAACATGAAACAGATCAGCAGCAACATGAAACAGATCAGCAGCAACATGAAACAGATCAGCAGCAACATGAAACAGATCAGCAGCAACATGAAACAGATCAGCAGCAACATGAAACAGATCAGCAGCAACATGAAACAGATCAGCAGCAACATGAAACAGATCAGCAGCAACATGAAACAGATCAGCAGCAACATGAAACAGATCAGCAGCAACATGAAACAGATCAGCAGCAACATGAAACAGATCAGCAGCAACATGAAACAGATCAGCAGCAACATGAAACAGATCAGCAGCAACATGAAACAGATCAGCAGCAACATGAAACAGATCAGCAGCAACATGAAACAGATCAGCAGCAACATGAAACAGATCAGCAGCAACATGAAACAGATCAGCAGCAACATGAAACAGATCAGCAGCAACATGAAACAGATCAGCAGCAACATGAAACAGATCAGCAGCAACATGAAACAGATCAGCAGCAACATGAAACAGATCAGCAGCAACATGAAACAGATCAGCAGCAACATGAAACAGATCAGCAGCAACATGAAACAGATCAGCAGCAACATGAAACAGATCAGCAGCAACATGAAACAGATCAGCAGCAACATGAAACAGATCAGCAGCAACATGATGTGATATTTCACAGTGATTATTCTTATTATTTATTTATTCATGAGTCTAACAGCCTCAGGGTAGAAGCTGTTCCTCAGTCTAGTGGTTCTACATTTGATGCTCCTCAACCTCCGTCCTGAGGGGAGTGGGGCAAAGAGTGAGTGTGCTGGGTGAGTGTGGTCTTTCATGATGCAGGTGGCTCTTTTCCTGCATCTGGAGGTGTAAATGTCTGTGATGGTGGGGAGACTGACTCCAACAGACTTCTGTGCAGCCTTCACCACTCTCTGCAGAGCTTTCCTCTCTGCAACTGTGCAGCCTCCATGCCACACGTT
>JBBPBX010061922.1:9016-20977 GCA_038048925.1 Garcialebias charrua | reverse complement strand
CGGCGTCCCGTTGACGCTTCATGAAAGCATGCACTGTCCTGTCCGAGGTCAACCTTACCAGACAGATTTTATCATCAACTGTAGCTTCTGGGAAGCGTTGAAGCTGAAAATCAAGGTCATCGAGATAGATCTTGGTTTCATGTGAGCCCAACGGGCCTGGAGCGAAGGTTTGAATGCTTTTAGCCATATTCCGTAGTTCAGCCATTGAAAGAGGAGTTTGTGGGTTATTATCAGATCCACCCACCGGCGCATCCGGTGGGTTTGTTGGTTTTAGAGGCCCTAAGGGACGGCGTGGTGGATTAGGCGATGGAGTTGATGTTATAGGCGGTGGTGTTGGTGTTCTAGGCGGTGGTGTTGGTGTTCTGGGCGCATCTGGAGACTGACCTTTAATTAATTCCAGACGTTTTTTCTTTTCGTTGATTAATTTGTATTCAGTTGCGGCCAGCTTCTCCCTGCACTCTTTTAACTCTGCGCGGTTGTCTGTACACTGACTCGCGTTGTAATTCACAACACCGACTGTAGAGTTCATCTTTTTCAAGAATGACCGCCTCATGTTGTGCCCGAGTCCTGAGATTTTCACGTACTGACTCCTCGTATAACTTTAAAGTATTTTGTTCGCTTTTTATGATTACCTCACGTGACTCATCTACCTCCTGTAAACGTTGATTCAAACGGTCAACCTCAGCCTGTTTTTGTTTGTAAACCAGTTGAGCTGCACCGTCCATCTGAGACTGTTTTAGTGACAGAACCTCCACCTGCAGCTTTTCAGCTTCAATTCGAGCTAGTTGTAAGTCAACATTGAATGCTGACTTATCCGCCTTGTGCGCTCTTTGTTCACGCTTCAGATCATGCTCTAGACCTGAATTTACTCTGACTTCCTGGTCCAACCTGGCCTTTAGTAACAGGGCCAGCTTTGCTAAACGCTCCATACTGACCTTTTTTGCTTCCTTTTTTGAGCCACTGTTTGCCATTGTTGACAGCTCAGCGTTTAATGTTAGTGGAGTCATTTCAGGCACCTTTTTACCATAATCTGTGAACATTTTTGCAAGCTGCCCTAAAACCTCATCAATACAGTCAGGCTTATGTTTTCCAGGCTTTTGATCCAGGCCTTGAGGATCTGGGTCCACTGGCCCTGTATCTGACTCTGCATCTGACTCTGCATCTGACTCTGCATCAGACTCTTTGTCAGACTCTGCATCAGACTCTTTGTCCGATTCAGGATTTGATTCAGGAGGACCCGACTTTGGGTCTGAATCTGTGACCAGATCCCTCAGACTAGAATCCTTATCCACTTCTTCTTTTTCTGCCATCGTTTTGTATTGATTTTGTTTGAATCAATAAGATGGTATTTATTATAGTGTATGCAAATAAATGTTTTCTTAGCGTTGAGTTACTTCACTAAAACAGCTTTCTGGTTTTATCCTTGTAATCTATAAACAAGCCTTTTATTCATTCAGAACCTTTTATTTATTTTAGGTTTTACCTTCAATGAAAAATGTTCTAAGTTAAAGCCTTTGTGGCCGTATTAACTTAACAGACTTATCTTTTAAAACAATTACTATTAAACCACGCTTAATTTTTCTGTCTTTCACCCAAACACCTATTTAAAGATTTCAAATAAATGCACTGTTAACACTAAAATTTAGCAGATCCTGTTTAATTTTGCTCCAAGAGAATGTATCTGGAGTGAGAAGTGTATTTTTGTTTGTTATTTTAAATTCTTTTGTATTTAAAATAAGCAAAAATGTTTGTCTGTACCTCTGTTATTCTAAAAAAAATTATTTAAAATAAACAGGAGTTATTGTTTGTGTACAGAACAATTTTAGAGCTGGTACTTCACCATAAAAATGCTGACTTTGTAAGATGTTTTATGAGCAAATTCATCTGTTAACGTCTTTTAACCAACAGGGGGCAGCTTCAAGTCTTAATGTTATCACGAGGAGACTGATTTTTCTATTCAGTATTTAAACTAAAAACAACCTTTTAGAGTTAGTTTCTAGTGTGTCCGTGATAATTGCTCGAACCACGTTCTTGTCAGAGACAAATTTATGTTGTTAGACAGTGTAGATGGCTTCAAATGAGTTTTTAAACTTCTAGTGAAACCTCCGTTCGCCTTGTGTGTGTGCGTGTGAGCGGTCACACAAAGTGCAGCACCTGGAAATGACGACAAGAAAAGGGCGGGTCGACGCAGCGCGTCAACCAATCAATCACAGCGCATGTAGTTCTTTCCCCAAGCGTTCATGGTGAATGTAGTTTTATTACCATCAACCAATGCAGTGCCGGAAATGACGACAAAAATAGGCTGGCCGCATCGACGTGCGTCCCCCACCTCAGCGAATCAGCGCTTTACAGATACGAGACGTGATTGACAGATCACGACTCTCTTTTTATCCAATCATAGCTCATAAACAAACATGTATGACACGTCGTTTTAACGTTAGCTTAGCACAGCAGAGCGTAACTTTATAGATTCTTAATCATCTCAAATGCTTCAAATTAACTCCCCAAAACTCTGAAACATGGCAATCACATTTAAAACAGGCACAACTTAGCTACGCTCAGTAACCAGCACGTCAACTGTAACACGACACGGACTCCCTCGGAGCCGCGTTCAGGTCGGTTCCGTCCACTTTAAAGGAGCAGAATTCGGGTTTCAGAACCACTATCCAACAACGTTCTAACAGTAATAAGCTTCTTTGACCTGCTCTTAACATGTAAAATACCAGCACAGCAATCTTGTTGATGTTAATAACAGCTTTTTAGGCAATTTGACTCAGCGGTCAACAAAGCTTTGTACAGGAGTCTGTGTGAACTGGACCGGAACCAGAACCCCCACAGACCACGGGCTGACAAGACCTCACCTAAAAGCTTCCAACAGCGTGTTAAAGAGTTGAACGAATAACAATTTCTCAGCTTAAAATGATGAAAACATGCAGAATCTGCCTGTCTTGAACACTTCCAGCCAAAATTATTATCCTCAGAGTTTAAAACTCGGATCCTATTATGCAAACATGACGTTACAGTTCATGAGAGACCACAGATTTATCAATAAACTTTCAGAAACCGGTACGGTGCCACCAGATGTAAAGGATTATGAGGAGGTCAATATTAATACTGACCTCTTTACCTTAATTAATTTACTCATTCAGATTGAATAGTAATTTCACGGATTCTTTCTTTTTCAGTTTACCCAATATTTCTGTGATCTTTATGATGGATAAATAAATAAAGCCATAGAGTGACAATGGACACGTTAACTTAGTTGGTATGCCAAAGACACTACCATTTATTTAGAATAAATCAACTAAATTAACACCATTACACTTGATTGACATGATTTCACTTTCTTGCAATTTAACACGTCAGCACATGCTAATTGTAACACAACAGACATAAATACAGGATGTTAACATATTTAGTCTGAGGCTCTATGACTTAATTAGTTTCCAGCTTAGAATTGAGGGAAAGGGGATAGGAGGAAAGATGGAGAGATGGTTTAAAGTAGGGATGTGCCGATCAGGTTTTTTGAAACCGATACCGATACCGATCACCTATGTGTGACGATCACCGATACCGATCACAATTACCGATTGCCTATATGTGAGCCGATCACATAAACCGATCACCGATCACCGATCAAATGGCTTACCTGTAATTTATGAGTGCTGCTTCTGGCTACAAGATCTGAAAACTTTTCAGATCTTGTAGCCAGAAGCAGCACTCATGTTATTTTCAGAACCATAAAATCACCATAATTCAGACAAAAACATATTTTTACTCATTTATTTCAGAGAACAAAGTAAATAAAAGTAATTATCAACTGCATTATCAAAGAAAAATGTTTACCTTACTAACTTTTAATAAAAAAAAGAAGTTTTTTTTATTGTTTTTTTTTTTAAACACATCTATTACTTCATATAAAAAACTAAAATACCCCATTTGCTACTTAAAGCTGCATTGTTGGTTGTTTTTACAAATGGCTTTATAAATACGTAAAGTATCATTATTATTATTATTTTTTTAATAATTTCGTGCTTTTTTGAACAACTTCCTGCGGGAACCAGGAACCGGAGTTGGTGGCGGTAATGCACCACATGTTGTTTGCCAACCGCCATTAAAAACCAAGTAGAAGAAGAAGAAGAAGAAGAACCAGGAAATACCGCCTCCGCCATTTTACATTCATTAGTTCTACACTCGGGAGTCGGCTTTTGGAGGACTGTTTCTCCCATAAGAGGATGCCTCATACGGATAAATTAACTGGAAACACTCCCTGAACTCTGTGAATGTCTCAGGACTGGAGCAGCAGCCGCGATCGCTTCGCCGAGCGCTTCCCACAGCACCGCGCGAGACCAGCAGCTCATAGTATGAGCTAAGGCTAACATGCTAAACCGGACCCCAGAGCTGCAGATTCGACAGCCGGCTTTGTGCGATCAGAGGTTCCTGGAGCTCGCCTCGATGTCGGACTGGAAGCAGAAGATATCGGGGGACACCCAGCTAACTTGGAATAACAAAGCCGACAGCCTTTTTGAAACCGCAGCTAAACTGGACTGCCCGTAACTGCGCAGCGGAGCGGACTCGGTGGAGCTACTCGGTGGGGCTACATGCTAACAGGTGTTGCTTATGGCGGCGCTGGCAGACGGCTTTTGGTAAGTTATTAAAACGTATTAAAACATTTTAATGACGAATTAGGTTTGTTGTGTTGAAGGACTTCGTTGAAATTTCTCCACGAGGTACTTTTTCGTCGCACGTTTTGCAGTTAGCAAACTTCGCATCACAGGCTCTGTGATCGGTAATTGAAGGCAAAAGCCGATCACATCCGCTTTAATGGTTATCGGTGACGATTGACCGGTTTCCGATCAATCGGCACATCCCTAGTTTAAAGGAAATTGTCTTGAGCATGTTACCAGAGGTGACACTTTCATCCGACTTCTGCTAAATCCAGGTACGTTTGTAAACAGCTCTTTACCTTCGACGATGAGTCTGATAAAGAGATGACACCAGCCTTTCAGATGCACAGAGTCCTTCAGGCCCAGCACGTCCGAGCCGGTCCTCGTTTACGTTTTCAACGTCTCCTGGGATCCGCATCAACCATCAGAAAATATGTCAGCTACTGGCCTCTGACTTCAAGATAACTATTCCAGGAAGGAATAAACAAAGTTTTGAGCTTACGCTCGTTCTAAGTGGACTATAACAGCATGTTATTAGTCCTTAACTGGATGACGTGCCCTTAGCGTGTGACTAAACGTCCATCCAGCTCTTTGGGAAAGTTCACATCTCTTTGAAGTTCCCAGCAGACTCTGAAGCGTTTCAGCAAAAACTTAGAACTTAAAAGAAGATCATGAGAGGAGTGAGACTTGTGTCTTTTTCATTGGTCCGTGGACCAGCGAGGAGTTCACTTGTTGTTATCAAGATTCAAGGTGAAATTCACAGCAGAGTGAAAATGTTTTGGAAAGACAGAGAGTGCTGGAGCCCTTCTCATAAAAACAACGGATTAACTGTCTTCTGACTTTCTAAACAAAACGGCCGGGTCTCTCTGACCCGAGTCTTCAACTTTCACCCAGCAGTGGACCCAGTGATGTGCAGAAGTGACACAGTTTAACTCTTACAGAATAACACAGCTTAAAAGCACACATCATGAAAATGACAAAAGTTATTCTTTTGCTTACATTAGAATAAAATCAAAGATAGAAATAGTCTCTTTTGGTGACTATGTTCTCAGATTACAACTAATGGAATAATTTGTAGTAAATGTCTTGTTTTACTGAGAGGTCAGTAAAGGTCATCTCTGGAACAGTTCAAAAATACACAGGTGTATCAAAGTGGACACGGTCATGTCCACTACACTTTGTTTGCATTCAAATTGTTAAATGCATGTGTAAAGTTGACTGGCCCTGGAAATACAGTAGTCCCTTTCTACATCGCATTTGGATTTTCACAGGCTAACTCTTTCTTGGTTTTTCAAAATAAGATTGAACACACACACACACACACCAAAAAAAACTGTACAGGGCACATGATTGTCAACTTTAATATTACTCATGTGATTGGGACAGTACAGAATACTGTAGAGTAAAAAGTTAATGAAAAAAAACTAAAATACTTTGGACAGGCACTGCCATTCTGTAGTTTTCTCTCAATAAGCCTACACTGTATTGCCACTCAAAAGCACTACATTTCCCAGAAGCTAACAGTGCACTACCCAGAATTCCCAATAGTGCTTCATATCATTGCTTTCTGCTGAAATGGAGGGAAACTTTTGATCCGACTTAAAAAAGTTTGGTACTTATTACAGTGACTTCATCGTACAGCGGATACAGAGAGCCGCACGGAACCCACCGGTAACCGGACCAGATCCGGATGCCCCAGACCCATCGGTGAACCCAAGAGTTGCTAGCTGGCCCACGAGGACTTCAGAGAGGTGATGTGCCCCACCGTAGGTCCGTCCTCTCTCCAGAGCCCACAAAGACCCTTTCATTTCTCTATCAGGCTGTTCAAATGGACCGCCAGTCCAACGCCGGCCATCCAAAGGCCCCCCCACCCCACCAAACTCCTCCTTGGCGCTCAAGGGCTGCACAGAACCGAAGCAGAACCGGACCTCCATACTCATAGGTGAACCAGAGAGCTGTTAGCCGGCCCACGAAGACCCCTGAGCATGGGACGGGTCGCCGTAGGTCTGGCTTCTTTCTGGAGCCCACCTCCACTACCCCGAGCCAGAGAGCTGACCAGAACCGGCAGGGAAGGTCCGCCGAAATGGAACAGAGCCGCTGCTGTTCTGCCGAGCTGGAGAGTAAAACATATACAGTATACAGTATATACATACTGAGTATATACATACTGAGTTTAGAACATTGCAAGAGTGTATATATATATATATATGTATATATAACATTTACAGTACTGTGCATATGTTGTTTAAGTGATGTAGGTTTAAGAGTTTAGAACATTGCAAGAGTGTGGGAAGGGTTTATAAAACCTTAAAATATATATATATATATAAATACAAAATTAAGTATAACGGCGCTACTTTGTCGATTTTCACTTATTACGGTGCGTGTGTGTCCAGAACGTAACCCCCGCAATAATCGAGGGAGTACTGACAGGCTTTGCTCCTGTCATGTTTTTCTGTTGGCTCCTTCTCATCCCTGCGTCTCCTCCCCTGTCAGATGTACCACAGGTGTTCAGTGTTTAGTTGATTACTTTGGTCTGTATTTAAGTGTGGATTCAGGTCTTTGCATTTGTTGGGTCATAGTCATTTTCTCCCTAATGTCTGGTGGAGCCATGAAACACTTCCTCATCATTTTGTAAGTAGCTGTTGCACTGTCAGCCTTTTGTTTTCATTATTAAAGTGTTTATTATTTTACACTCTCCGTTTCCGAGTCCTGTTTTGCCTGCATTCTGGGTTTGCCTGCTCACCGGAACCGAATCGTGATATTATGACCCGACCAAACCGACGCAAGCCCCGCAGGCGGAACAACGGACCCGCTCAGCGGCTACCGGACGCGGCCCTAGGTCAGGACGTGCCGACAGTCATCCGCATGTTAGGATTCCGGACAGAATCCATCAGAAGGGATCATAGCTAGGGTTGGGCATCGAGAATCGAGAATCGTTCGGAACCGGGACTAACTGTCCGGTTTTCCCGGAATCGTTCAAAATATTAATTTGCGATTCCTATTTTCGATGCTAGTTAGCCGACCGGAAGTAGCCGCCACCGAAAACCAACGAAGAAGAATTCACCGGAAGTGTGCATTCCGCGATTGAAAGCTTACTAATTAATAAAATGACCAGTCAGGTCAGTGCAGCACTTGCAATAATTTTCTATCATGCAAAGGAGGGTGGAGAAGTAAAATAGTGTCCCGTCTTTGACGCGCTCCACCGGATTATTTTCGCTTCGTATCCGACCGGAAGTACAGAGTGGTCCGTCTGCAAAACGCTCCGCCGAACTTTTCGCTAATCGCTACCTCTTCGGCTCCATCAGGTAAATAAATAAACTATAAACTACATCTCATACCAACATTAAGGCAGCTAACAAGTTATACTCCGCTTAAAGCGGTAAGTCAGCTCAAATACAAACACGATGCTAACGTTAGCTTGTATTTTTTCTTCTTAGACAAACGACCTGAAATGGCTTCACAGTGTTCACCAGTGTCCAAGGTAAAAACGTCAGTAACTTTAGAGTGCCACAGAACTGTTACAGCATATGTTGTGAAAAGGTTGCATCCCTTTTCAGATGTGGATTCAACCATGGATTGCACTTACATTGCACTCAAATCCAACACTTATTAACATTCTTAATCCATTTAAAGTTCTCTGTGTCTTTTAAAATGTTTTAATGTCCCTAGTTTTCATTATTATATAATTTCTGTTTATGTTCTCTTTCATTCCATTATGAGTGCATGTCACAGTTTGAAGAATTATTGAATAGGTTAGTTAGGCAATAACAACAGAGCTAATAATTGTACACATTCTCAGTCTTAAAAATGATTTAATAATCTCTTTTTACTGATAATACTGATAAACCTGTTGTTTGTTTAGGAACTTCCTGCAGTCTGTCCAGAAAGTCTCCACTGGAGGAGCGTTTTGCTGAGGAAGAGGCACAACATAATGTCACAGCTCCATGTCCATGAAGAAACAAATGGAGAGAGGGCTGCAGATACCAGGACATCCCACCAGCCGTTCTGTCTGAAGATCCTGCTGCTGGTGGTGGAACCAGGTTAGCCCATCAGTGGGAGTTCAGTAACATGACTGCAGCATCAGACACTGGACAATATTATATGTATAATAATAATAATATATGTTGGTGAGTCCTCCATGTTACCATACCATACCATACCATTTTATTTATAAAGCACTTTCAACAGGAACAAGTCCACACCAAAGTGCTTCATGTTGGCTCTAATCTGCCCTGTGAGAAATTCATAGTAAATGTAACAAAAAGGAAAAAGTTCATAGCATTAAATTCAAACAGAAGTTCAAATTATTTCATTCATTAAATTCAAACAGAAGTTCAAATTATTTCATCCTGAAATAACTCTGGCTAACTACTGTAGCTTTTTTATAACATGGAGTTAAACTCAATGTAGTCTCCTCAGATAAATAGTGTTACCATTATTTTTATATTAAAGGTTCTGTTAACTTATTATTTTTATATTTGATTGTTTCTGTTCAGTGCCCTGAGACAACTTCTGTTGTGACTTGGAACTATACAGTATAAATAAACTGAATTGACACGTCTTTTTGTAACCCCGCCTACAAAAAGAATCGGAACAGAGAATCGAAAAGAATCGGAATCGAAACGAAGAATCGGAATCGGAACCGGAATCGCTCAAATTCAAACGATGCCCAACCCTAATCATAGCCCAGAAGTAGAGATCCTCTCATCCCCGCTTTTGGTAGAGGAGGAAGAACGGAGGAAGCTCAGAGGCCGCCGCACAGCTTTTCGGCCATCTCCCTCCCCCGTCCCAACACTCGGTTCGATGTGGTCCGACTCGGACTCGGACTTGGAACCAGATGGGTTCTGGGCGGATCCGGTACCGGCTCTCAGTCCACGTCACCGTCGGACTGAACGAGTGGACATTTCCGGGTTCCAGCCCGCCCACTGTCAAACTCTCCACGCCGGCTGTCAGAAAAGCCGGGGAAATTTCCAAAGGGGGAGGCGTGTGTCAGCCCATGGATGTGGTCTGTGACAAAAAAGCGCCCCCTCAGTCTCTTTACTAGAGCGAGCACTCTCAGTTAGCAGCCAGTGTGTTACTCTGCAGCCTTATTGCTTGTTTTCGAAGAGTCAGACGAAGAGTTTTTAACATGGAGGGTGAACTTATGGATGTTTCTCAGCGGCCTACGCGACGCGTCTGGATTTTTAAAAGTATTTCGCCACTGCCCTCTTCAAAATGGCGGCCGCGACGGCCACAGAAGATAAGGACTTTCCATGAAAACACGGTAAAAACAATTATTTCTTTGCTGAGAAAAAATATATTTCTTATCTGACTTTATAGCACAAGGTTTTTCTGAGCTTAACCGGTTCAAATGGTCAAATCTGCTGGATTAAAAAAATTATTTCGCCAGTTGCCCTCTTCAAAATGGCGGTTAACGTGTTAGCATTAGCGTCCGCTAGCATTGGTAATACATAAGTGCTTTTGAAATTTTGTACCTAAATAAATCAATAAGTGCTTTAGAAATAGCGGAACTAATTTTTGGATTAGCGTTACCCAGCAATGCAGCAGAGGAAATAATTTCCTCTTACACTAGAGCTGACGACGAAGACGACTCGTCGGGGACGTGGTAGCTGTTCGAGCAGGCGTGGAAGGAGCGCTGTGTGTTACGTTCACTGCTGCTCGCTCACGTTCAATCAGAAGCTGAACGTCTGAGCGTCTCACCCACATCAGCTGAATGTCTGAGAGTCTCACCCACAGCAGCAGCAACAGTTTCACCCATCAGCTCAGCAGCAGTTTTGCCTGTTAGCTCAGCAGCAGCAGTTTTGCCTGATAGCTCAGCAGCAACAGTTTTGCCTGACATCTTAGCAGCAGCAGTTTCACCTGTTAGCTCAGCAGCAGCAGCAGCAGTTTTGTCTGTTAGCCCAGCAGCAGCAGTTTAACCTGTTAGCTCAGCAGTTTCGTCTGACAGCTCAGCAGCAGCAGTTTCACCTGTTAGCTTAGCAGCAGCAGTTTCGCCTGACAGCTCAGCAGCAGCAATTTCACCTGTTAGCTCAGCAGCAGCAGTTTCACCTGTTAGCTCAACAGCAGCAGTTTCACCTGTTAGCTCAGCAGCAACAGTTTCGCCTGACAGCTCAGCAGCAGCAGTTTCACCTGTTAGCTCAGTAACAGCAGCAGTTTCGCCTGTCAGCTCAGCAGCAGCAGCAGCAGTTTCGCCTGTTAGCTCAACAGCAGCTTCTCAGCCTGGCTTCACTCCAGCTGCTCAGCTTGAGGATCCTCTCAACTCACCATCTACCTCACAGCCAAGTTCAGCATCGGTTGCACTAGGTCCAGCTCTGGCCCCAGCAGCTCCAAGGCTGGACACAGTTTCAGCACCTAGGCTGGTGCCTCCTATGCCTGCTCCCAGACTGGTTCTTGTACCAGAACCAAGACTGGCCCCTCCGGTGCCAGCACCAAGACTGGCTCCTGCTGTTCCAGCACCAAGACTGGTGCCAGCACCAAGACTGGCTCCTGCTGTTCCAGCACCAAGACTGGTTCCAGCACCAAGACTGGCTCCTGCTGTTCCAGCACCAAGACTGGTTCCAGCACCAAGACTGGCTCCTGCTGTTTCAGCACCAAAGCTGGCTCCTACACCAGCACCTAGGCATGGTCTTGCACCAGTTCCTCCAGGTCCATCGGAAGCAGTGTCTCTCTCTCTCTTTGTTTCCACAGACACTGGTCCAGAGGTGGTCCTGGGTCCTGAGGTCCTCACTCATCCATCTGGAGGCCTCACTCCATCGGAGGTCCTCGTCACATCGGGGGTCTTCGTTCCAGAACTCCTCACTGCTCCTTCTGGGGTCCTCACTTCATCGGAGGTCCCCACCGAAGTGGTCCTTGCTTCGTCGGAGGTCCTCGCTTCACCGGGGGTCTCCACTCCTCTGGAGGTCTTCACCAAGGAGGTCCTCGTTCCATCTGAGGTCCTCGCTCCTCCATCAGTGGCTCTCATCCAACCGGAGGTCCTCGTCTCGTCGGGGGTCTTCGCCGCTGAGGTCCTCCCTGCCGCTGGAGATCTGGGGGCAGCTGCAGAAGACACAGAACCATCAGCTACAGACCACGCCTCATCGGCTGCTGGCTCCTCTTCGTCACCCGAAGACGTCTCAGAGGGTCCCAACAAGGAGGGTCCCAACGACGTCTCAGAGGGTCCCAACAAGGAGGGTCCCAACGACGTCTCAGAGGGTCCCAACGAGGAGGGTCCCAACGACGTCTCAGAGGGTCCCAACGACGTCTCAGAGGGTCCCAACGAGGAGGGTCCCAATGACGTCTTAGAGGGTCCCAA
>JBBPBX010061921.1:0-20977 GCA_038048925.1 Garcialebias charrua | reverse complement strand
GTTTATTTAATAGATTTTATGCATTTTTATTTTTGGTTTTGCTTGAATCTTTGGGCCTTTATACATGACTGCTGTTGCACGGTGGTCCTGAGGTTGCTTGAAGGGCTTCATAAATAAAGCTGGCATCTGCTGAAATGCCTGCACTTTTCTTTAAAAACTAACAACAGGTTGTATCATCTAAAAATAGCTTCCACTTTTTTTAGCTGACTGATTACGTTATTTGCTTTTGGCTTGTCAGTGCTGATCAGGGCTCCTATTGTGTGACTTGCTTTGTCATTGTGGCCTTTTACTCGTGAAAAGCACCGTACATTGTTAATCCCGTTGTCACACAGCCAGTGACAATAAGGTTTTAGTTTGTTTTTGAGCTGCACATCATCAAGTCGGAAAGAAAATGACCTTGACGTCATCTGATCGCTCAGAATAGAGCAAAAAATGTTTTCAACAAAAACATGGGTTTTAATGGTGACATAAAATCTTTTTTAATTATTATTTATTTAGTACATCTCTGTAATCTATTTTTAGTTTATGATCACAACATATTTTTGAGCTACCGTCTTGATCATGTTAACATAAAGTCTCAACCTCAAACAGATGAACTTATAAATGTGGCCTGAGTTCAAGTAACAGGTGCATTTTGTTGCACGTTTCCTGTAAAATGCCTGAAATGTACTTGAGTCGGAGGTTGTGAGGGTAAAAGAAGACGGCCTGTTAGATCATGATTACCAGTAAAGACTGTCTTTGCATATTATGTATATACATATATTTCTGTCTCACCTTTCCTTTCATGAGCTGAGGTGAAGCTATTTAAACTGTGGCATTGTTTTAACATGTAACAAACACTCACTGTAAAGCTAAATTCAAAACCAGCTAAGTTTAGCCATGCCACAGTTTATCTGTCTTGAACTGAGTGTAAATTAGAACAATAGTTCATGAAAACAATGACCAGGAGTCAAGGAATCGACCTTGGAGAAGCTACAAGCTCAGCCTAGCAGTGTTGACCATAAAATTTTGTGCCTTATGTAATGTCTGGCTGAGTCATAAGTTCTCAGGTTTGGAAAGTGACTTTCAACTTTAACTCCTCTCAGTCCTTTTGCCTGTTTGAGGAAAGACAGTAAAGTTTCCACAGGATAACGGGGTTCAGTGCAGATCAGCCTGTGACACAGAGTCACTGAAGTCAGAGCACCAGCCCTCACTGTCCACTCCCTCATCTCTGTACACATTTTGCTGGCCTGTGCAGCAACTTCAACATTTTTTCTCTTCCCTCGTTTCTTCACCTGGGTTGGGAAGCAATGGACACAAACAATGCCAGCAGAACAGAGCCTTGCTGAAAGATCAGACATAGTTTATTTTTGTCATTTATTCTGAAGTACAACTTCTACTTCTACAACTTCTTATTCTGAAGACTCTTGATACAGAACAGTATTTTAAGAGTCAGCGTGTCAAAGACCTATCAGATTATTGGATAAACAATTCCTTAAATTATTTACAGTGAGACCATCTTGGTCTGCACTGCCGTTCATACAAATCTACCACATGCACAGTTAACATGATCACAGTTAACATGAACACTGCAGTTCTTCATTGCAAAGAGCCATTTTCAGCACAAATGATTGCCCGTACAGAACTACAGGCGCTCCACGGAGTTCACAGGGTAGATGTATCTATCCTCGCTCCAGGGTTTATCACTGCAACATGTTCAATCATATGCAGATTTATGACATTGCAAACTACTGTGTAAATCCCCATAAAAATGTTTGAAGTTCACTGACTTGGCAGCTTTATGAGCATATTGGATTCATCCGTCTGAGGCTGAGGCGGCTACACTGCAGCAGGCCTGACAGGCTTTCTAAAATACAATACAGTCATAAAGAATGGCACATCCTCAGAGAATAAAACCATAAATACAGTATCCAAGAAACAAAACAAAGTGCAATGAGTGTTATCACTGAATTGAATCCCAATGAACACTTTTCAGGTATTTTAAAATTCACACACAAAAGTCTCCAGAATGTTACTACGGTGAATACAAGAGAAGCAAAGCTGAGCTCTGCAGATGAGGTTGAGAACAGAGACTATATAAGAGCAGCATCTGTCAGTTCAGGTTTCAGAGGAAACTCCGTTTAAAATTCTCCAGGTGTTCCAGCTGGAAAGCATTTGTTAATTAAAATGTTTAACATTCTGACATCAGAGCTGTTCGGGTCATGCTTGCTGATGCTGACACGGTCCACCCTCATCCAGTAAACCACAACAGAAGATTTTCCTGCAATTCTTGATACAATTGTAAAGGTTTTTCCTGCAAATGTTATGTTTAATTAAAGCTTTTTAACCACCGGATGAAAGCTTGTAAATGAAACTTCCAGGTTTAGTGAGCTTCATCTCACACCTGCCACCTGTTAGGCTCATCCTGATCACTTCTTTTTTATTAAAATATTAGTGGACTTCAAAGCCATCACTTGTTTTATAATAACTGCAAGCATGTTGCATGCATCTCTTTTAAGACCCTAAAAGTGCATAAAATAAACCGTGTGTAGGTGCAGTGAAGAGTTTATGTGCACCATCATCAACAGATGATACTAAACATCAAATAACAAAAAAATGTGTATTTTCAAAAACGGTTCCTGTAAGTCACTCTCCTTTACACATTGAAACATAATTAAGGCATAGACCTAAAGAACCTCGCAGACCTACACAAGGTGAGGTCAGTGAACAAGGCCAGGCAGATTCTGGCAAACCCTGATCACCCACTCCATGACGAGTTCAGGTTGCTTCCATCTGGACGCAGGTTTCTACAACCCAAATGTACGAACAGATTTAAAAACTCATTTATCCCAGTAGCAATCAGGTTTCTTAATGCACACTAATTTTAACACTGTTATTTTAATGTCTTATTGTCTTGTGTTTATACGTGTATGTGTGTGTAAGTGCATATGTATGTATTAATCTGTGCACACCTATTGACTGCAAATCTAATTGCCCCTCGGGGATAATAAAGGAACTTGAATCTTGAATCTAAGGGTCAGAAGATTGAAAAGCTGTCCAAGCTGTGTTTGGCTTTAACAGGTTTTCACAGAACCATCTTTTCTTTAAAAAAAAAACATTAAAGCGTTAATGTGAGGCAGATGAACAGTACTAATAAGCTGAACGCTTTCTGACAGCAGAGGGTGCACTTCACTGTCCAACTCAGGGTCTGCAACCATGATCAACAAAAGAGCCATTTCAGCTCACTCTATCAAATGTGTCCCGACTGGTAAAACATGATGTAATTATCAACTGGTGGCCCAGGGGCCACTTTGAGTTTGTTGGAGGGACAGTCGGGCTGACAATATAAAACAAGTAATAACTGATTAATTTTAACATTTATTGATATTTTTACGTTTTAGGACAAAAAAAAAAAGACTATACCATTGTAAAGAAGGAAACAATACATGGTTTATGCTAATTTTGCTTAAAAAAGAGGTTATACACTCAGCACACGGTCATGCGCTCATTCAATTTGCACTACATGTATTTCTCATATTTGCACTACTGTTACATTACTGTCTAGTCATACTGTACTGTTTACATTTACTTTTACACTACTTTTTGTATCCACACTACTGCTGATATATATATTCTTTTTACTAGCTTTATTTCATATGTCACTTTACCTCTATACCAATATCAAAGACTTCATACATATACTGTGTACATAAACTTTATATGCTGCTTTGTCACTTTATTACAAATGTCAATGTCAGAACCTTCATTTTATTTTATAGATATACTTTTTATATTTTTATACTACTATGCTAAAACTCAGGACAGTATTACACTTTTATTATTTCATTTTATGCTTATGTTTATTAAATGTTTTAATGTTTAAATGGTTATTGTTGCACCAGGGGTCTGAGAGTAATGCAATTTAAATCCTGTGTATGTCCTGTACATATCGCAGTTTTAACAATAAAGTTGACTTTGACTTTTTTTTAACTTTGATAAACTATGCAATCTTAAATGAGTCCTCATTTATTTGTGAACAAAATTAATTAAGTATTCCATTTTAACATAATAAAGCATATAAGTAAAGTGTGGGAGTTCTGCTCTGCCAGCTCTGGACCCACAGCCAGACTCTAATCAGCAACACCATCGGCTTGAGGAACCTTAAAGTTTGCAGAAGGCATTCAGCCAGCGCTGGAGCATTACCTGCCAATGGTAGTCTTTTTCTAGCCTTTTACTCGTGTCTAAAAACAAGTATTAATAATTTGTATTTCTCTCTGTGCCTCCATTGAGTTACTCTTGATGTCTCTGATGTCATGAGTTCCTCTTTTTCTTGACTCCTCCTCTGTGAACCTCGAGTTTCTCTGTGTCTCATCAGCTGCCTCCACGCCTTCCTACCACTTGCCTAATGCCTGCCATTGTTCAGACACCTCCTTTGCCTGGAACCATTTGGGTCAGCCCTCCCCACGCCTCATTCTGACCTCCATCATAAGAAAGATCAGCAATAACATTATCACCCTTGACTATAAGAACTCCAATCTGTTCCTCAGTGTTCCAGTCCCCTCCCTGGCTTATTGCGTTATTGATCACTTGTAAATAAACACTGTCAATTGATTCGGAGTCTTGATCTCTGTTCTCATTGGTCCTTGTATCTGGGTATGGCCGCAATCGCTACATAGAGTATAAAAATGAGGCTAGTTAGGAAGGTGTTTAATTGTGACTTAATGAATTATTGAATTAAAAACAAATACATTCATTAACTTCAGAATCAAAAACAGCTTTATTGTCATTGTCAGAGTCAGAGTCAGAGAGTCAGAGAGTCTTTATTGTCATTTGCACCGCATGTGGTACATGAGATGAAAACGAGATTATGTACACGAGGTCCCAGTTACATCCAACAACAAATGAAAGAGAAAAACAGTAATAACATCGAGAACTAACTAAGAAAAACATCAACTAGTAATACACTAAGCCTAATATAGTGGGAATAAACAGCAGCACGAACATGAGTTTGTATGAGCAGATGGTCACAGATGAACACAGATGAACACAGCAACAAGAAAACAGATCAGCATCAGCATGATGTGATATTTTGCAGTGTTTATTTTTATTTTATTTTTATTTATTCATGAGTCTAACAGCCTCAGGGTAGAAGCTGTTCCTCAGTCTAGTGGTTCTACACTTGATGCTCCTCAACCTCCGTCCTGAGGGGAGTGGGGCAAAGAGTGAGTGTGCTGGATGAGTTGCACCGACATTGCACCGACGGACAACAAAATTGCATTTCAGTACAGCCCGTCCAAGTAAAACACAAACAAACAGACATGGGGAGATGGAGGTGTCTGAGGCTGCGGCCTCATGGGAGGTGCTGCCCTTTCCGCTTAGATAACAAAAGAGAAACACTGGCCTAGATGGGACACAGTGTGAAAGTTGCAAAAAACGCCTCAGCACAGAAATAGCAACATGATTAATAATACAAATGCATGAGGAAGGCCAACGAAGGTGGTGAGTTTGTCTGTGGACACTGCCAGATAGATCCATAGTCCTGATAAGAGATGGAGCAGTGTCTATCAGCAGGCTCAGCTCTGACACAGGTCCACAGATGTCCTCGGGAAGAGAGCAGGTAGGAAAGGGGGGAGCAGAGCTTCTTGTTCACATAACATCAGGAGAGTTCGAGATAGTTGGCCAATTCAAGGCTGACATGGTGGGAGCCAGATTCAGATAACACAATGATTTTGGGTCAGGCTGACTCTGCTTGATTTACTGTCTGCCTTAAGACTCCCCCATAGCTCTGCGTACGTCCGTACACGTGTCCTTACGCGTGTACTGTACGCAGGCAGTTCACCCGCACAGCTCTGCATTCGTTCTCACGTTCATTCTCGCGTTTTCGCACCAAATTCTTGACGTCATTTGAGCAGCTGCAGCCCAGAGCATTTACCTATGGGGCAAATTGAGGTTGCTGATTGGTCACTTGCTGTTGCTGACACGCCTACTGAATTGATTGACAGGTCGGGTGGGGAAAAAAAGGAGCGAGCTGGCAGCTGCAGCCACACCGGTCGGTGTTCTGTGTTTATATGTTATTAAAAAGTTCTAAAAAAAATAATAAAAACAGGGAGCGCTGGTCCTGCAGCCCACTCATCAGACCAGGAAATCTGTAGAACCTCCCGCAGCCACGCTGGACCCAAGTTTAATTCACTCGTGACAAATTCATTCATTTCTCATCATTTCTCGGGGAGTGGTGGCGCAGTAGTTAGACGGTGGGCCTGTGATCGGAAGATCGCCAGTTCAAGCCCCGGTACCGACAACATCAAAAAATGTGGGTGGAAAAAGGTGAAACACCGACACCTGCCTCCACCCTCATTCACCCCACTCTGGGCCCCTGAGCAAGGCCCTTAAACCCCACCATCTGCTCCCTAACAGGTCTCTCTTGAAAATGGGTTCTCGTGGCTCAATGAGACTACCTGGATAAATAAAGGGAAAATAAAAATAAATAAATAAATAAAATTTCAGTCATGGAGTCAACGGAGGAGGAAAAGATCACTGCCTTTTGGCAAAAAAACAAAAACTAAAGAAAAGGCCAGATCAGGGATGAAGAAGGGGAATTTAATACATTTGTGTCGCATACAAAACAGTCCGGCGCCGGGCAGTTTATTGTGCGACAACTCGTTTGCGCACGCGGTCGTAAAATTTGAGTTTGGCGCGTACATGCCCTGCGGGGATACGCTTGTGCCTCTGCGTACGGACGGCGTACAGCGGCATACGGCCGTACGCAGAGCTATGCGGGGGCCTTTATAGTTCTACTGGTACGTCTCAATGGTGACTCCAAACAGCCAAATTTTATGGTCAACACTGCTAGGCTGAGCTTGTAGCTTCTCCAAGGTCGATTCCTTGACTCCTGGTCATTGTTTTCATGAACTATTGTTCTAATTTACACTCAGTTCAAGACAGATAAACTGTGGCATGGCTAAACTTAGCTGGTTTTGAATTTAGCTTTACAGTGAGTGTTTGTTACATGTTAAAACAATGCCACAGTTTAAATAGCTTCACCTCAGCTCATGAAAGGAAAGGTGAGACAGAAATATATGTATATACATAATATGCAAAGACAGTCTTTAGGGAGACTGGGGTAAATTGAGCCAAAGGGTAAGTTGAGCCACCCCTTGTTGCTAAGAAACGGTAAACAAAATTGATCATGTGACCAAATATTTAGGAGGAGGGTGTCATTTCATGGAGTCTGTGAAGGTAAGAACCACATGGGTAAAGTGGTTAGACATTTATTTCTGGAAAAACATTTTTCACTCTTGAAAGTGAATTTAGTCTATCATAAGTTTCATGAGAATTGTGTTTAGACCAAAATAGATAATTTTAAATTTGTTTTATACATCAATTGTGGTATCTATGAGCTACAACATGAGGTCTTCAAACTAGCATAAAAATGCACTATTTTAGCTGTGGGGACTAATAATGTCAAAATGGTAGCTCTGGGGTAAATTGAGCCATTTCACCAGGGGTAAGTTGAGTCGGTGGCTCAACCTACCCCATACACTTAAGTGTATTTTAGCTGTAGCCTATATGTCTTAAACATTAAATCAATATTCTGCATTTGTATGATTACAGAGTGGACATCATGCCTCGCGTATATAAGTGCAAAACAAGTAGGGGAGCCACCACTGATGTTCTTGAAAGAGCCACCAGTGAAGTAAGAAAAGGGAAGTCTATTCGAGCAGCAGCTAAGGATGCCAAACTAGACAGAATGACACTGAAGAGGTACATTGACGAAAAAGAAAAAGCACCTTTGAAAAAGACAGGCTATGCTGGAGTAGCAGAGGCTAAAAGGATTCTCTCAGATGACATGGAGTCTGAACTTGCCAAACATATTAAGAATCTGGCAGATCAGTTTCATGGGCTTACTACCCTCAAATGCAGAGAACTTGCCTACGAGTTTGCAAAGCGAAACAACATCCCTGTGCCAGTCTGTGGAGATTGCTAGGGAGAATGGGATCGTGATGCTCACTTTGCCACCTCATACATCCCATAAAATGCAGCCCTTGGATGTGTCAGTCTATGGACCATTCAAGACATATTACAACAAGGCCATGGACAGTTGGATGCGAACCCACCCTGGACAAATTGCTTCCATTTATGCCATCCCAGAGATTGTGCATGAGACCTTCCTGTCAGCAATGACACCAAGAAACATCCTGTCTGGATTCAGGTCCACTGGTATCTTTCCTTTCAACCGAGATATCTTCCCACAGGAAGCCTATGCACCATCCATGGTCACAGACAGACCCAACCCTGACGAGCCATCTGACCAACCATCTACTTCAGCTGACCTACCAGCACCAGCACCTAACATCACAGGGCTTGAGTCATCATCACTTTCTGGGCAGCACGGTGGCACAACTGGTAGAGCTGCTGCCTCTCAGCGAGCAGGTCCCTGGTTCAAATCCCGTCCGGGAGCCTTTCTGGGTGGAGTTTGCATGTTCTCTCCGTGTATGCGTGGGTTTTCTCCGGGTTCTCCGGTTTCCTCCCACAGTCCAAAAACATGCAGTTAGGCTGATTGGTAACTCTAAATTGACCCTGGGTGTGAGTGAGACAGGTCCCTCTTGTAAATGAGTCCCCGTGGCTCAACGAGGTTAGCCTGTATAAATAAAGGTTGAATGAATGAATGGTAGTTCTGTCTCTCCCAGCCATCCAGGGTACATATCTCCAATAGAAATAATGCCATTCCCAAAGGTGACGGCAACAAAGCCTAAAAGGAAACGTACAAAGGTGAAGACACAAATCTTGACTGACACACCTGAGAAGTTGTTGTTGGAAACAAGTCAAAAAGAAAAAGAAAAGAAGAAGGCTGGAGAACTTCTCAAGAAACAGGGTGCAAAAAAGTAGGGATATGGCTCATCTTACACCAGTCCTATGCTCAACTTACCCCATTAAGGGGGTAAGTTGTGCCACAAGACCACTTTTTTTAGACATGCTTTATTATTTGAACAGTTATGTTTCACACCCATTCTGTTGTTTGAAGGGATGCACAACAACCTGAAATATATGCAGATATATTAGTTGGCAACAAAACTATGATTGCCTTGATGTAGTTATCCTAAATATGAAAAATGGCTCATCTTACCCCAGTCTCCTACTGGTAATCATGATCTAACAGGCCGTCTTCTTTTACCCTCACAACCTCCGACTCAAGTACATTTCAGGCATTTTACAGGAAACGTGCAACAAAATGCACCTGTTACTTGAACTCAGGCCACATTTATAAGTTCATCTGTTTGAGGTTGAGACTTTATGTTAACATGATCAAGACGGTAGCTCAAAAATATGTTGTGATCATAAACTAAAAATAGATTACAGAGATGTACTAAATAAATAATAATTAAAAAAGATTTTATGTCACCATTAAAACCCATGTTTTTGTTGAAAACATTTTTTGCTCTATTCTGAGCGATCAGATGACGTCAAGGTCATTTTCTTTCCGACTTGATGATGTGCAGCTCAAAAACAAACTAAAACCTTATTGTCACTGGCTGTGTGACAACGGGATTAACAATGTACGGTGCTTTTCACGAGTAAAAGGCCACAATGACAAAGCAAGTCACACAATAGGAGCCCTGATCAGCACTGACAAGCCAAAAGCAAATAACGTAATCAGTCAGCTAAAAAAAGTGGAAGCTATTTTTAGATGATACAACCTGTTGTTAGTTTTTAAAGAAAAGTGCAGGCATTTCAGCAGATGCCAGCTTTATTTATGAAGCCCTTCAAGCAACCTCAGGACCACCGTGCAACAGCAGTCATGTATAAAGGCCCAAAGATTCAAGCAAAACCAAAAATAAAAATGCATAAAATCTATTAAATAAACTAAAATTTAACTGTGTCAGAAGCCAAGGAGAGGAGATGGGTTTTAAGAAATTATTTAAAAACAGAGAAGAGGCCATTCCACATGTCCACAAACATCTCTTTATTTGCTGCCAAAATATAAGTCCAGTTGATCTTGTATTGAACGCCTTTTTGATTTTCTATGTGACGTTTCTTATAAACTAATCTAACGTGACTCAGTGTGTGACGCCTGTTGACTTAGTTCAGAAGAACTCCTCACACTTTAGGAGGAACTCTGGGAAAATTCTGTTTTCAGATTTTTTAAAAAGAGGAACTTGTTTTATGTAAGAAACTGAATGCAACATTCAAACATGTTGCAAAATCTTCATCTACTTCTTGTTTATCTGAAATCCAACAATTTCAAGTAAGAGAGTAAGCTGTAGTTTAGAGACTGAATTTAAAACTGCATCCAATATTTAGATATAAAAACACCCTCGCTCAGTAAGAACAATGATCAGCAGTATACAGGTAGATGGAATAAAATACATTATATAATAATAATAATGATAACAGTAATAGTAATACATTTTATATGTACTGTATAGCACTTTTCTAAATACTCAGAGATGCTTTACACGAGTAAAGAAAATGTAAAATCAACAATGCAGCATAACACATACAAACACATTAAAGCATTAAAAAAGGACACATTTAAACATTAAAAGCAATTTTAAGCAGGTGGGTTTTGAGTTCTTTCTTAAAAGTGGAGAGATTGGAGTAGACACAAAGCTGTTGGGGCAGTGAGCTCCAGAGGGTGAGGGCAGTGATGGAGAAGGCTCTGTCTCCCCAGGTTCGGAGCTTGGTCCTACAGGGGAGAGACAGAAGGCTGGCATCGGAGCAGCGGAGGGACCGAGATGGAGTGAAGGGATGGGTCGGTCAGGTATGGAGGGGCCAGATTATGGAGGGCTTTGAATGTGATGAGCAGGATCTTGAAATGGATGTGCTGAGTAACAGGGAGCCAATGGAGTTTCTGCAGGACAGGGGTGATGTGTTCATGGGAGCGGGTGTGGGAGAGAAGGTGGGCAGCAGAGTTATGAATATATTGCAGTTTGTTGAGAGTTTTGGATGGTGTACCATACAACATGCTATTGCAATAGTCGATTCTGGATGTGACAAAGGCATGGGTTAGGATTTCAGCAGGGGAGAAAGTGAGTGATGGGCGGGGTCATGCTATGATTTTGAGATGGAAGAATGCAGTCCGAGTTATCTGTTTGACGTATGATTTGAATGAAAGAGTGGAGTCGAGAAAAATACCAAGATTACGAATGAGATAGAGTGAGAGTGATGTTGTCAAAGTTGAAGCAGAAGTTTTGAGTGGACTTGGTAACACTGTTTGGACCAATGACGAGTATGTTAATTTGGTCAGTGTTTCGAGAAAATTGTGCTTCATCCAGGTTTTGATACCAATTAAGCAATGGGTGAGGATAGAGTGGATAGTGGGGTTTATGGCTGTAGTAGAAAGGTAAATCTGTATGTCATTAGCGTAGCAGTGGAAATGGAGGCCATGACGACAGATGATATTATCCAGGGTAAGGATGTAGAGGATGAAAAGGAGAGGACCAAGCATGGAACCTTGGGGAACACTCTGGGATAGAGGGGTTATGGAGGAGGAGCAGCTGTTGATATGAATAAACTGTTGCCGGTCTGTGAGGTAGGACTGAAACCAGGACAGAGTGGAACAGTGATGTTCAGGCAGGACTTGAAATGGGACAGGAGGATGGAATAACTGACGATGTCAAAAGCTGTAGTGAGGTCCAGAAGGATGAGGATACTGAGCTGGCCAGAATCAGAGGAAAGGAAGAGATCATTGGTAAATTTGAGAAGAGCTGTTGTATATGTAAGGTACGTTAACACGGCGAATACAAGCAGTGTACAGTTTAATTTCTACAGCACAAAATGCTGCAAAGTTAAAAGGCTTTTATGCTTTTTAACTTTTACACCAGTCAAAATATGACAGATTCATAATGCTCAATTAAATTTATCGTACAAAGTTTGAGGAACTAGTTCCTCCTGGATTTTAAGGGGAAATCTCAATGGCATTTACTCCACAACTTAACTGCAAATTTAATAAACCAACCTGTGTGGTCGGATCAGCAATAAACATTGCTTTTGTTCTGAAGGAGTTTCTGAAAAATGCAGTTATTCTTTAACCGTTGTTCAAACTGACCCAGGGGGGCTGCGGTTTTAAAACTGAGGCCTCCTGGGTCATTTTAACCCAAGGGCAGCAGGAGGGCTGAGCCTGGAGCAGTGTTGTCTTTCTGAACGGGTGTTCCAAGAAACAGCCCTGCATGAAAACAGATCAGTCAAACCGGTTTGACGAAGCCGTGGCTCATTTCAACTAAAGTTAAGCAACAGTGTTTAAAAAGCATTTAGCAGTTTTATTTATTAACGTTCTATGTGCCAAGAAGTGATTCAAAAGTCTACACGATGGTTTAAAATGAGGCCAGTACAACCTGATCAACAACACATGAACCTTTCAAGTAAAGTCCCGTTTTTAAATGCAAATAAATGTTGAAGTAACATGACTATAGCTATGTGAAACATACCTTTTTTTGTTCCTAGTGTAATTTTTGAACATTTAACACAAAAAACCCATTCAAGTCATGTGGTGTTTCTGTCAGCTTGTTTGACAAAAACTCAATCAAACTGCAGAAGCACAGTGAAACTTTGAGAAATAAGAAGGTACGTGGAAGTTGCACAAGGTGTTGCAATGAGCCACTTTGAAGATGTGTACAAATAAAAGGCATGCAAACCTTTATAAAATGAGGCAAATTTTTAATTTTCTTCCTAACAAAAAACAGGAAAATTATTCCTTCAAACGATTGTTGAAGACTTCTGATTTGTGTAGCTAAATGTGTTTTTTACACTCCTGCATTTTAGATTAATTAAATATAACTAAAGTTCAAACTGTTCTGTGTTTCTGTTTATCTGAGCTCATGTTATACGAAGTATCTTGACAAAGAGTCGGACTAACAAAGACGAGCCTCCGTTGTGAGGAGTGATCAATCTGCATTATGCAAGCTTGCAGAACATGTCAGCTTTATAACTTGAACCCCACACTCCTTGTTTCTTTGAAATGAAAAAGCTCCTCGGATGAGAAGCGAAGCGTCTTCAGAAGTCCAATTGTTTTTGCTTTTAATCTTGTTTGGAGTTACCGTGTCCTGGATGACTGAGAATCTTCACCAGCATCTTGATAAGGTTGCTTGTTGTTTTCATGCTGACAGATAAAACACTGGATATGAAAGAGGCAGTGCTCATGTTTGTTTCTTTTTGAAATCTTGATAAGAGTTTTCGCTACTTGAGATAAAATGAGTGAGCACCAGTTACAAGGAAATATAAAAAGTGAACTGTTACACGCTCTGCAGATAGAAAACATATCTACGGTTTAGTGGCATCACGGTGAAGATTTCACATCCTTCCACTGAAAATCCCTGCTTCACTGCAACCCCTCATACCGTACACACACACACACTCCAACACACACTGATAAAAAGCATCAGTGGTAAAACAGGCAGAATCAGGCTTGTGTTCAGAGCGTTGATGGACATCCAGTTTATTGCAGCTGTAATGTTCTTTCGGCTGCTCTCTTCTGCAGGGCTTCATCATTCAACACTTGCTCTTCTCAAGGGCGGACGTCTCCTCTCGGTCTCCGCTTTGCTTTGTCTTGTCTGTGAACCTGTCTGAGAGCCTCTCTTCTTCAAAATCTTCTGAATCATAACTATGGACTTTAATTTTGGTCAGTTGGTCCCTCAACACAACTGATAACATTTCTTCAAAAAGAAGACAGGCTGTAGGCGAGCTGATTTGCCCTGTTGGCATGCACACATCTGGATATCTCATCGACTTGGAAGACTTGATGATGTGTCTATCTCTGCTGTCATCTGTGGATGTTAATAACGCATGATAACTGGTTCCTGCTTTTTGGATTTTGCTGGTTCCTGGTCTATCAACATAAAAGGAAGATGTCGGCGGCTATCTGGACCTGGTCAGGCTGCCTGCCTTACATAATGGCTTAGTTCATGTCTCGAGAAACCAGACTTCTGGCTGGATGGATTAGATCTCGGGGATTTTTTCAGGCATGTTCCATTGTGGTCATTTTAATTTGGACATTTCAGAAGCGAGTGGACCAACACAGACTGAAGGTGTCATTAAAGTTCTGCCTGTTGGCCTTGATAGGCCATCTTATCTCAACACGCCTGAGAAGTTTTGTAAAACAGATGCTCTCATCACCCTTCCAAACCTGCTACTGAGGAATTCCACAGACTTTTCAGAGGAGCCCAGCTGAATAAACATTCTGTCATCATTTCAGGACTCTCGCCTCTGGCCGACCTTGCCCCCCCATGAGTGTGCACAGATCTATGAGCTGGCTGCTCAACCGCCTTTGAGTCCTCCCTGACCTCTGCGTAATGTCGGCGTCATTATGTGCTTGTGTGCAAGACTTTTTTTCATTACCACATTTTTGACCTTCAAGCAGAGGTCAAAAATGTGTTAGGATTTTTTTTGTCTCCAAACCCTATGTCTTATTTTTCATCACTTTTATTGTCTGTTCAACAGATCTCACTTGTAAATGAGTCTTCAAGGCTCATTGTGATTTATAGGTTTAAATAAAGGTTGAATGAAAAAAAGGGCTTGTCCCAGTAAGAGAACTCACATGAAAGATCTGTCAATAGTTTCACACTGTATGCCTTTCCTGATGCAAACTGGGCTCAAACCTTCGTGGTTACATAACCACAGCACTGACCAGTGAAAAAGTCCTGCTGCAACAGGATGACCTCATATAGAAGCCATCATCAGTAAAATTATTTCCAGTGTGACTCAATGTCTTCCTTGTAATTGTTTTTATTTACTGTAAATCAGTTTTAACATTTAATGAACAGTTTTATAAGTATGGAGCACTTTGCTAAAACGTCAGCTGATCAACACGTTTACCTCTCCCGTTTGTCTGAACTCAGTAGTGCACAAGTTTAAATCCACTTTTAATCATGATCATTTGAAATTAATTAGTTTGCAGACAACCAAAGTTGCTTCAATTAAAGCATATTTTGATATGTTTTGGCCCCAGCTGGGCACACTTAGTTTGGGTGCTTCCAGAACCAAACCTTCCAAGCGATTATGCTGAGACGACCACTTCGTGCGCACCCAGTGGGCGATGATGCCTCTCTGCTCCACAGAACAACACCGTCACTGGAAGTGCTGAGTGGGTTTGACTCTGTGTAAAATGCTCATATTACTGTACCACACAGACAAAACTTTCTGAAGTTCAACAGTTTTATTCTTCAGAGTTCACGTAAAAGACAGTAAATGTTCATCATACATGCTCATATTTACACACAAACACTAAATTACAAAATTATATACAGTATATGATTAAAAAAAGTTGTAGAACATTATAAGTTTGCTACTAAAAATCAACTTCATTGAGAACAGGATGAAAACAAAGATCTTCACAGTGGTTATAATTCTGCAGAAGTACATATTTAATACACAGAAGTACATATTGAACACATAAATAAATACATTATATAAAAATACTTGTTTTGTGTCTGAGAATTGCTTGAAAGTGGCTTATTGTGCATGCATCAGGGTATTAAAAGTGGCTCATAGTGCACAAAGCAGGGAATTGCAACAACTTCTCCTGGGTTAGATGAGGTGAGTCATTTGGGACATACTGACACCAGAGGGTCAGAGGTCAGCATTAAGGTGAGTCAGAGGAAGCCCCGGGTGTCTTCTGTTCATGGCCTAAAGTGCTGTGGGTTGAGGTAGACGTAGGGGGACCAAGAGCCCATCTCCTCATCCTCCCTTGACTCCTCGTCTACACTGTACCCCTCCACCCCGTCTTCATCCGAGCTCAGCCTGCCATCGCTGTTCCCTCGCTCGCGAATCATGCCAGGGGCCACTACCTCTTGGTCCACGAGCTCCGTGCAACACTGTTTGCAGATCCTGACCGGCTTCGTTGGGTGGATGTGCTCGATCACCACTCGGTTCTTGGAGCACGCCCCGCAGACCAAGTAGCCGCAGCGCCGGCAGTGGTGTCGACGATGGGCCACCGTGAACTTGAAGGAGCAGCGCATGCAGCTGTGGGAGGAGTCATCGGGGACCCAGGTGACGGCAAAGTTGGACCCGGGGATGTGGTTGCCGCTCCGCAGAAGTCTGGACTGACAGTCTGTCATGTGCTCAATCCAGGCTTGCTTCTCCTCTTGGCAGGCGGCTGCCACGAAGAAGGACTTGCGTGGTGTGCGGATCAGCCACTGGTTCCTGTCCCTGGACTCGTCCAGCTGGACGGCCTCTGAAAAGAGGACAGAGGGTTGTTACCACAAGAGCTGTTGAGAAGTTGGCTGCAGAAAACCATTCAGAAACTGCGGCAGAGCCAAACGAGACCACAAACACAACGCAAGCATGTCTTGTCTTGTCTTTGCAAATGTAGGCATTTTACAAGAGAAAAAAAGGAGTTTCTCACCTAAAGGAATGATCTGCTGCTTAGTGTACCAGCGGCCATTCAGAATGATGCTGCCGTACACCAGTATGTCACTGAAGAGGAAGAACACTTTGGGCTGCTGGCCCCGGCGGCTCTGCTTCATCAGCTTGCCCTCTCCAATCAGAATCCGACCATCCTGGTACAGGGGCTTTCCCGCCGAGCCGAACGAGTTCTCCACAGCCCGGATCCGCTCACGGTTCTCCTCAGCAAAGGTCAGCAGTGCCATGATGTCCACTTCAAACCAACAGGAGGAGTGTTCACACTACTGCAGTCACAAGTCTTTCTGATTTCAGACGCCCTGCAGTGCAGTGGTATTTATACTTCCAGAAGCTCGCTGACGAAACGGGGCTTTTGTTTCAAAGGAAGGAAGGCTGCAATAAAGACATTATGCAAACAAGGAGGAGCGGAGTGCTAAACTGGAATTCAAGTAGTTCTACATAAGAAACTCTCCTTTCTCTGCTGCACACCAGACTGATATGTGTTAAATCTGCACCCAGCTGAAAGCAGCACAACCCCTGCACTCACAATTTTATTAATTTGATGATTTGTGTATTTTTTTTTAAAAATCTGCATCTCCAACTGCAAGTCTAGTTAAATAAAAAATATAAATAAAATGCAGCGGTCATCGCAGGTTGGGAGGTGGTGATAGAATTGTTATTACGTAATAATAAAAAAGTTATTAATTTTCTATTGGTTTTCCATCGTGAAAAACTGCAATCCTTTAGAAGTGACAAACTATTATTAAATATTAAGAAGGACACTAATCTTCACTGAATATGAACTTTTTCTTAGTTTACAAATTTTCATAAAACAGCTGTTATGAACCAAGTTGTTACATGGTGCTAAAGCATTTCTCAAGCATTTTATGGACAAAAAAAAAAACATCAAACCTTCAATAAAATGGTCAAACCAAATGTAGTTGAACTCCACAATCATGCAAACAAGACATAAAGTGATTTGCAAAGCAACAATGTGACTCCAGATGACTTTAAAATTAACTTTTATCATCATAATCTTCATTCTGCATGTCAAACCTGCAGCACTTCAGCAACTCTGATCACAGAGGACTTTTTTTGTTCATTAAAAAATGTAAACATTTTTTAAAAAAGTCTGTCGTTTCTGGAGCAGCTGACAAAAGCGCCTAACACATGCACACAGCTTTCTGCCAGAAAACACAGCAGAAACAGAAACCTGTAAATCTGGATGAGTCAGTCTTTATCAGTGAAAAGTGATCTGACAGAAACCTCCGAACACGCCTCCTTAACCACCTCAGGTAAATTCTGTTGCGTGCAAACCTTCTGAGGGCAAATGAGAACTTCTGTCAATAAAACCACAATCAGGCGCATCTCAGCAGTCTACATAAGTGGCTTAACAACATGTTTTTCCCATCACTGGTAAACCTCACTAAAGGATTTGTTATTAAGAAGCAGGTTAAAATGTCCCAGTTTCTCGTAAAGAAGCGAAAGTCACGCTCAAGGTGTAAAGCTGGAAATGTGATTTGTTAATAATTACATTGACCTAATTTACTGTTTAAACAAATTGGTAATGTGTTATAATGTAACGGGTTGAACTAATGTAACTAAACTGAAATGAATTACACGTGAATTTCATATAATTGAAATAAAATGAATGTAGCCAGATTTTAATTGGATTTAATTTGATCAAATCAAATTTACATTAATAAAAACAAATGTTGACAAAAATTCTGCAAACAAAACAGTAATTATGACTAATAATAAAAATGTATGCAGGCACCTTCTCAGTGCTTATAGTTGCTAAAGCCTGTTTACCATGGAGCTCTAAAACCTTGACACAACACTGTTTGTATGTCTGGGTGAGATTCTCCTTGTCCATGTGTCGATTATTATAAATAAGGCTATGCTAGGTCTGCTTCCTTCCCATCTGCTCATCTATACAAACCATAAATTGACTGGAGATAATTCACTCCCAGTACTACTTATTGTCTGTACCTAAAGTCCAAATGGGAAAATGTCATGTCAGTTTGCCGCCTCATCAACCTGGAAACAACTTTAGTCTACTCTAAAAATGAGAGAGCTAGTTTCATTAAGCGTATTTACAGGTCATAAAAATTTTTGAGGAACAGACATCAGGATGTGTTTTATCCGATATGAATACTTATATTTTGTTAATGTACAGATGCACCCTATTTTAAGAAGATTTTTGTACCAGTTTATTTAATTTAAATGTCACTATTGTTATTACAGGATTTTTATTATTTTATCTGATGTGAATAGATGTTCTTTGTGTTATCCTATTTTAAAGTAGAGATTTTATGGTTTATTTTATTACTTAGTTGAATGTTATTGTTAAATGTTTAGTTTATGAAATTTTGCGTTTTGTTGACAGTTTTGCCTAGGGCACCCTTGTTGAGATGTTACGCCTAGGGCACTCTTGTTGAGATGTTACATCTCATTGACTATCTTTTGGTAAAATAAAGGATTAGCAATAAAATAAAATACATTCAATGGAGCAAACATGTAAACTTGTATGCTGTATTAAAAGCCAGCGAGTATGAATGTGTCTTAAAATTAGACCGAAAAAACACACGAGTTGAAGTCAGTCTGATGAAGGAGCAGCTGCTTCCACAGTTTAGGAGCCACAACTGAAAAAGCTCCATCACCTCAGTGAACCAGCCTGACCCTCAGGACCAGATGAGTCCCAGTGGTGGGATGTAACAAAGTACAAGTACTTTGTTACTGTACTTAAGTACAATTTTCATGTACAGGTCCTTATAAAAAAATAGCATATTGTGATAAAGGTAATTATTTTCCATAATGTAATGATAAAAATGAAACTTTCATATATTTTAGATTCATTGCACACCAACTGAAATATTTCAGGTCTTTTATCGTTTTAATACGGATGATTTTGGCATACAGCTCATGAAAACCCAAAATTCATGTCTCAAAAAATTAGCACACCATGAGAAGGGTCCCTAAACAAGCTATTAACCTAATCATCTGAATCAACGAATTAACTCTAAACACCTGCAAAAGATTCCTGAGGCTTTTAAAAACTCCCAGCCTGGTTCATTACTCAAAACCACAATCATGGGTAAGACTGCCGACCTGACTGCTGTCCAGAAGGCCATCATTGACACCCTCAAGCAAGAGGGTAAGACACAGAAATAAATTTCTGAACGAATAGGCTGTTCCCAGAGTGCTGTATCAAGGCACCTCAGTGGGAAGTCTGTGGGAAGGGAAAAGTGTGGCAGAAAACGCTGCACAACGAGAAGAGGTGACCGGACCCTGAGGAAGATTGTGGAGAAGGGCCGATTCCAGACCTTGGGGGACCTGCGGAAGCAGTGGACTGAGTCTGGAGTAGAAACATCCAGAGCCACCGTGCACAGGCGTGTGCAGGAAATGGGCTACAGGTGCCGCATTCCCCAGGTCAAGCCACTTTTGAACCAGAAACAGCGGCAGAAGCGCCTGACCTGGGCTACAGAGAAGCAGCACTGGACTGTTGCTCAGTGGTCCAAAGTACTTTTTTCAGATGAAAGCAAAGTTTGCATGTCATTCGGAAATCAAGGTGCCAGAGTCTGGAGGAAGACTGGGGAGAAGGAAATGCCAGAAGTCCAGTGTCATGTACCCACAGTCAGTGATGGTCTGGGATGCCATGTCAGCTGCTGGTGTTGGTCCACTGTGTTTTATCAAGGGCAGGGTCAATGCAGCTATATATCAGGAGATTTTGGAGCACTTCATGCTTCCATCTGCTGAAAAGCTTTATGGAGATGAAGATTTCATTTTTCAGCACGACCTGGCACCTGCTCAGTGCCAAAACCACTGGTAAATGGTTTACTGACCATGGTATTACTGTGCTCAATTGGCCTGCCAACTCTCCTGACCTGAACCCCATAGAGAATCTGTGGGATATTGTGAAGAGAAAGTTGAGAGACGCAAGACCCAACACTCTGGATGAGCTTAAGGCCGCTATCGAAGCATCCTGGGCCTCCATAACACCTCAGCAGTGCCACAGGCTGATTGCCTCCATGCCACGCCGCATTGAAGCAGTCATTTCTGCAAAAGGATTCCCGACCAAGTATTGAGTGCATAACTGAACATAATTATTTGAAGGTTGACTTTTTTTGTATTAAAAACACTTTTCTTTTATTGGTCGGATGAAATATGCTAATTTTTTGAGACAGGAATTTTGGGTTTTCATGAGCTGTATGCCAAAATCATCAGTATTAAAACAATAAAAGACCTGAAATATTTCAGTTGGTGTGCAATGAATCTAAAATATATGAAAGTTTAATTTTTATCATTACATTATGGAAAATACTGACCTTTTATCACAATATGCTATTTTTTTGAGAAGGACCTGTATAACAATACAGTAATTAGTTTCAGGTACCGGTACTTCAAAAATGTTCCTGAAAACCTTTTTTGCTTTTCTTCAATATTTAAGCCTGTAAATGACTTGATGGGTGAATGAATGAAGCAATGAGTCGATATAGCAAGCCTGAATAAGAATTTTGATTGTTCTTTTAGTAAGGAATCATAAGTCATCAACATGCTCTGCAGATATATTGAGATTTTCATTAATGAAAAGTGCGTTATAAATTGAATTCATTATTATTATTATTATTATTATTATATACCAGCATGTTTCTCGTCATTTTGT